>DWJK01000494.1:0-21791 GCA_018248815.1 Croniades pieria auraria
GGAACACATGGTGGTTTGATTGATTAAGCAAGAATTGGAATCCGTAGTTAGACGCAGAGACGAGATGTATTGACGCAGGCCTCTACAATCTACTCTACAAGTCTCCACTCCTTCCAAACTTAATTTAGCACTGATCACCGAAAGCGTCTGTAATATTACGCGGCATTTGGTCTTTGTCAGTTGTGAATGCAGCTGAACCCGATCGACACGTCTCCTGCGACGTGTCGACCCCGCGTTCGGCCGGTTCTAATTGGGGAGCCGACTATGTCGATTCGACGACGGCTGATTAATTCAAGCGGCCGACGGAGAAAAGTCGCGACACGGCAGCTACGAAGGTACGTCTTAAGACGACTTCAAAGATAAGAAAGCCTATTTTTAGTGTGCGATGCGACTGCTTTGATTGCATTGTAAGAAAAAAATGAAATACACCTATGAAAATCGTATCTTAATTATGCTGTAAAATCTTTCTGTTATTATTATTGTTATATGGTCACAGCCAGGTGACTTACGGGGTAGGCATGGAGCACAGAGTGGCACATAATGTGTTTTTTCTACAATGAGTAATTCCATTAATTAATACTAATAGTAATTTGCATTGAACATGTACAATGAATGTGTGTTGACAAATATTGACTGAATTACAAATTTAGGTAACGTCAACAGCATGCAAAAATTCATGTTGTAAATCAACACTAATTAATTTCACATCGCCATTAAATATTTGTTATTTGATTATGTGTAGAAATGACACAAACTTTCGTGGCTACTGTTTATCCGAATAATGTTTATTGTCCTGTTTAAAACTCCTGTAATAATTAGTCTACTTTTATGGTTTATTTATTTATCTACAGATAACAACTACGCATAACAAATGGCGAACTTAATGCGTAGTGGCATCCTCCACCAGTCAACCCTTGGAGAATATATTGTAACGCTCGTAAATGAGGCGCCGTCACATTTGGCTCATGGAAAAGTGACGCTTTTGATGAGTTTCTGATAAGCGTTTTGATTCTTTAGAACTATGTTAGGCAATAGGTAAAGATTTGTCATTAAAAGGCGTAGACTTAAACTGTGACGTGAGGGCAGATTTTAAGTCTCTACTTCACCATCAATCCGAATTTTCATATGTCTATTCGGTGGTGAGTACTTCGGCAACGTGGCCTAGTAAGCTAGCAAACGCAACTCTCTTCAATACAACAAGTTGCAGACAAACAGGTGAGTAACATTTGAATGTCAAAATATAACAAGCCCATTACACACATTACAACAAATGTAGGCACACACACGCAGCAATAGTTTAACTGCAGCAGGTGAAGTCGTTAAGTAATTTGTTGAGGAATTTCGTCGCGAGCAAACAGACGTTAAATGAGTCTTTTTATTTTAACACTTTCAAACTAATAAATATGTTATTCTTTACGTCACTATACTGAACTTCGATAAAAAAAACAACATGGCGCGTAACCGAAAATCGTGACGATTTTGCTATAAAATTTCTCTCATACGTGGATAAAGAAGTTTCACTTCAATAACAATTGCGAGGATGCGTTACGGACGTGATGTTGGTATTACGTGCGAACGTCGGCGGGGCGGTACGCGCGCGTTGCGTTCTCTGATGTACGCGTACTTCTGACGAATTTCGTATTTAAAGTGACTATTTTTTTCATTAACTATTTTTTTCTTACATATGACCGGTTGACAGTGTGGTCTCAATTTCAGATTAAAATATCTACTGCTTCAACTCGCGTATATTTTTTTACAAATAGTTTCGGAACTGTCAGAGCTCATTCTTCATCAGCGACTGTCGATCGCACGAAGGTCGCGGCGGTGGATAATAGAATCGTGTGTATAGACACACGACACATTTATTAGAACAAACCTAATCATGATTAAGAGCTGAACAAAACATGAAAAAAAACTCTTGTTGGAAATCAGAACTGTGTTTATGGAAAGAATGTAGAGCATTAATCATGAGCGCCTTCGCCGTTCTTCTTCTTACATCGGCGGCGGTTTCACGACTCCTTTTTTTTACGACTGTCTCTTTACACGTTTTAAGGGCGATACGTGCCCGAATAAGAGTGTAAAAGTCGACATAAATTAAAAAGTGTAAACGGAAAAAACTAGCCCGCAAAGATAATAAAGTTTCGACCAGTGACATTGACAACGGGGTATATCGAGACGCACCGCGTTGAAACATGTTCGCGTGGCCCGGTATTATTACAGCAGGTGACTTTACACCCCGTCTATACCGTGCAACGGCGGCGCTATCTCTCGGGATCGGCAGTAAACCGTCCGCGCCATTGTTCCCCCACCCCTACCCCTCTTGTAATTCCGCTCCATGACGCCGCTCTTCAATGTGTCGTCATTCATTAGGCCGCACAGCACAAATCTAATCGGAACGCGGTCAGACCGCACCGCACCGCAGTTTTTGTCTCTTCAGTTACATATTGCTAATAATCTGCTCTAACATTTTACACATCGAGACATCGCGTATTTATTACTAGAGATCTATTTTTAATTGTTCGCTATTAATTGTATAATCCGATCAACTCCGTTTCCGGTTAACACGGTTAACCGTCCCGCTGCCATTACACGAGTAGTAGTTGTCCCTAACACTCTCTAGAGTGCAATCTAAGTAGGTGTCAGGGTAATAAGGAAACTGAAAAGTACGTATAGCGAGATCGGAACAGTGGAATTCCTTTGGCCGTTCCAGCTCGTGCACACTAGCGAAACTCGTTTATGCGATACAGCAGCGACACGACCATTTTCACTGGAGAACACTATCCGTATATCCCCTTCGCCGTGCAAGTTATTACCGTGACTATTCCGCCCACGACAAATTTGCCTGGAACCGAGGTCATGTGTTACACAATTTTGAGCTTATCTCGCTGCTCATGTAGGATATATGTAGATCAATATGTTTTATATGAAGCGCCAGATAAGCTTAAAGTGATAACTCGAGCAGGTGTAGTCGGTGGAAAGTTTTATTCGTATCATATACCTATAGCCGTGACACACGCCCGACCCGAAAGTTTCGCGGCGCGCTGTTTACAAGGCTCCCCCGAACTATACAAAAACAACGATACATCAAAAGTGAATTACAAGTTAACTGGCGGTGTCCGGCGCGGAGGCGACGATATTTCGATTTAAGCAGACGCGAGTATAAGCGGAGCGCGCGCGGGCCTCCTTGCGTCGACTTCCACGACACTCTCCAAGTCGCCCCACTCCATAAAAGTGCCCTTTTTGATTACGCGACGGATTGTGCCGTTTTATAAAACATTTCACGGCACCGACTATTACGTGTAACGTCCTTGTGCGTAAATTTGTCCGCCATATAGGAGACGAGCGGCGAATCATACGGCCCATAGTGCACACCATCGTTGACATCGCTATTCACTCGCGCGTAGGGTCGCCAGAAAAGAAAAGGGAGGAGCACGAGGAGGACCGGCGAAGGGCGGAGCTCTCTGTACAACCAGTATTCGTGTCGAAAATGATAAACTCGACGGCTATTCGGTTGTCGGTAGGATATTGTAAAAATGTTTGTTTACCGTTCTAAAATCGCCTCTCAACGTTTACGCTCTGGAAACTTCAAAGGGAGCAACTTTACACACAGCGAGTGTCGAGATCGGTACATGTTTAAATTTTGCGCAGCGAGAAGAGACCCGTGAAGACAATAAAGAAGCTAAAGCGTGCAGTTTAAAACTTTCGAGGAGAACACTGCGAGGAGACGGCGACGCCTAGAAAGTTGGGGAAAGAAGCCGGCGGCGCATCGAGAGGCGCCGCGAGCTCCCGCCAAACTAAGACATATTACCACCGCGGAAATCTTCAATCCGTCCGACTAGTATTGCGAATTATTATTTTCAAAAGTTCTGCTATTTGATTCTTATACACACAATATACGTATAGTGACAAAGTAAGTTGTATATGTAGACGTGTTCGTGTGTGGATATTTCGCATGAGAGCGTCGGAAACGGTAATTATAAGAGCTAGAACGCTTTGTATGAATACAGTAAGCCCGTGATCGCATCACGCAGCGGGCGCGCGGCGCCGCTCTAATCCCATCCCGCGACAAATTAATATGCTCATCGGCAGCCGCGTCACTGGATTACGGATCGTTCCTGGCGCGATTGTATTTTAAGTGTATTATCCAATTTGGTGGATATTGTGCGTATGGTAATCAGCGCTCGTGGAGCGCATCCGAGGCGCTTAGTAGTTAGTACTAGCGAACGAATAGCACGGAAAGCTACAATGATGGTATTATCGTAGTGGGCAATGAAACGAGCTGGCGAACTTAATAGATTTCGTTGGTGCAGCGCGGCGGGAGCGGTCGGCCTATTGCGAACTAACGGGATTACCGCTCGAATTTCTGTTCGGCGCACGATAGCGAACTGAGTGCACACACGGTGTTCGCGCCAGTAATCTAATATATAAGACGACGCGTAACAATCCGAGCGCTTAATCGGAAGCGGCGGCTGCCGACCTAAGAGTGACGTTAGATGTAGACTGAATGCCTTCGTTAGACATCGGTTCCGGATGCTCGTCTCTCGAGATGCAGGCTCGAGACCCTCGTTGTGATGTTCTGAATGCCTCATTATCACGTGTCGAGCATGAAAGGCGTAGGCGGGTCATGTACGAACGTTTGAATTTGAAAATCACAGAACGTGTCTGTAAAAGAGTTTAATGTCAATGCATGCAAATAACTGAGGCCGAAACGAATTCAAAATAAAATCGGGTAAAATAATTAAAATCGGCGCAAACCATTAAAAGAGCAGTTTATAATAGGAGAGTGCACCGTGGAGTGTCCTTCATGTAGGCAGTTAAAGAGTTGGAGGAGCGCACTCGAGCACGAGTACTGTAGCGGCGCCACCTCGCGCTGACTAACGAACCTGTCGACAAAAACTCGTGCTACTTCGCCGTGCGCGCCGCGCGCCGCATGCCGCGCGCCGCATGCCGCACGCTAGCGCCTCCGCGATAATAACACCGCCACCTACCTTTTGTCCTCGCGAATAAAACCCCATCGAGTTAATACAGTGCGCACACTTGCATAGTTAGCGCGCTAAATAATTAACGGGCACGTACTCCGTCCTCTTAGCTCTCCACCCGCTCGCGGGCTCTCGAACACTTTTTCAAAGAAGAAACGCGTCCTTTCACAGCCGCCTATTATTACGACTCATAAAAGTTGTAAACTGTTCAATAATGACGGAGCGGGGAAGAGATAAATGTTTTAGTGTCCTCTTAATACCTGAACATCCCGAGAAACTAGTAAATCGAAAACCAGGAAAACAGTGATTCATTTTATGGTCTTCAGCAAGAACAGTTAAGACGGCCCGGAAGTATCTACTATTGTCTAAAATGTAACATCACGCCTGTAATATCTGAAAGAGTAGGCAGAGGAGTGTAGTACACTGCTACATTTCTTTAATTACGTTCACATGGAATAGGCGGAGAGCCTATTGCCATACATCGGGCACAGATCTAGACTCCAAGCCACTACTAGAAAATGTAAGTAAGAAAGATTCAATAGTAGTCGAACCGGGATTCGAACCCAGGACTTCTTAATCAGCAGTCGCGCTTGCAACCACTCGACCAACGAGGCAGTGAACCGAAGTTACTTACTACATTGTTAATAGAAGTGAACGCTGATATCCGTGGAATGATCGCATACGTTAATTTTTATTCAGAATTAAATGCGTATTATTTTTTGCAATAAAAGGAATTAATTTATACATATGCATATTCTGCCATAGCTCCCCTGGACTATTGTCATTTGTGATTAAAATATTAATTATTAAATTATTTGTCAACGAAATGAAAAACGAGTCAATGAACTTTGAATGAAATGAATAATGTATATATTTAAAACAATTTTCTAATTAACGTTTTTCTCTCATTAGGAAAAAGCGGAATTAAAAAGTCCCGTTATAATAAAATTAACAATTAATTCCGAGTAACGTTACATGTTATAAATATATACGGGTATGTATCAGTGAGCACGCGGCGTGTTGAAGTTAGTATCTGAACCACATGCGTTAACGAGAATTAACTTCGGACGTCATTGCTGTGGCGGGCAAAATGTTTCTTAAAATAATTAACAGGAAATATGTGAAGTGCGTTGACCGTACGTAGTTTTAACATTGTAATTAAATAAAATATAGCAGATGTTAAAATACATTTTACATTATGAGACGGGTGCGAATCGAAAAACTTACTCGATATGAACAGAAAACGGCATAGAGCTAATACGGGGTTTTTCATTTCGGAACTCGCAGATACCAAATCTCTTTAGACTGCTATTTTACGAATAACTTTACCGTCTCTCAGGTACAGATAATAATACGTACCTATTTAGTAGTTATTGTTGTCTCGGCAAACCCAAAATTTAACCGTACGTTGATTATTACGAGAATTGACTAATCGTATTATGGAATTGAAATGATTGCATTACCGGTTCTAATATTATTATAATATCACAATACTGGGCGGTATGGGCACTACAACGTGAAGACGTAGATTTTTGGCACTCGGTGCTTTCTGCTTACACAGTAAGGAATCAACCATGATTCTATATATCATTAAATCATTTATTATCATTATCATGAGCCTGTATCGATCAACTGTTATACATAGGACATGAAGATCTATTAATATGTGACTTGTCAAGTTTTGTGTAGGTATTCATAGTCCCATAAAGGAGACAATATTTGGTGGATGCAAGCTTCTCGTCCGCCGCTAGTCTCACAAGTGATCGCAGCTCGCCGTGAGCAGACAGAATTGCATGGGTAACGAGCGGGCCGCGGGTTAACGACTCCTCGTATTCTTGGTTAGAGTTTCAACTGCCTCGTAACGCTGAATGAGATGATAAATCTCCTGTTGCAGGCGTTACGGCCGCCCGGCAGAAGTTAGCGAGCAACGTAAGTTTCCAGTGTTATTTATTAGATACACTTGCGAGCGAAATATTTTCACCGGCCAGCAGTTGCAAGGCCATTTGTTAGTCTGTATTCTGTAACGATTCTTAACAGATTTGTGCGTTCGATCATTGATGTTCGAGATAGTATACGCTGCAGTATCTATTAAAATTTCAAGATTTATTCAAATGCGATTATTATAAATTGTACGCCACGTCTACATTAATTTGCTTAATAAATTTTACAATCAATAATTTCATAATCAAGAATTTTGTATCGAACATTCATAGTAAAAGAAACAACAAAATTAACCGTTAAAAACACTACAATTGATCCTATTAAACATATCACCGTCTGATATACATATGTACCGAATTAACTGACGTATGTTTTTAGAGTTGAGATAGGGTTACCCCGAAAAACATACGTGAGTTAAGCCGGTGCATGCATAACTATGTACGAGACATAATAGCAAAATATCACATAACCCAATTATGTTGACAATTACTGCATGTATACATCTCTTTATTATGTAGTAAAGAGATTATATAGACGTGAACTGGGAACGTTCGGAGCCTTATTTATTACCGATAGTGTCGCTATAAAGGCTCGGCCAGTTTGTAGTGAGGTTTGATCAGCGGCAATACATCACGCCGCTCGTCACAAGATATATGGACACTGTCGTCTATCGGCCGCCGCGCCGTGCGCTCCCCTCAGCTGGAGGCTTTTTGCGACTACCACTTACATTAACTAGCTGTAAGAAATGTGCCTTTATTAAATTAGTTATCTTCATATTTACGAGTCGTCGCGCAAAGCAGTGACAGGACGTCATCGTCATCAGCCTATCTTAGTCCACTGTTAAACATAGGCCTCTCTCAATGAGCGCCATCGCGCCCTGTCCTCGGCTTCTCGCATCCAGCATCTGCCTGCAGCCTTTCGTAGATCGTCATCCCACCGGGCCAGAGGTAAACTACGTTTGCCGACAGTAATACAGCGTACGGTGGTTGCTTCGAATTCAACCTTCACTCTGAGAGTTGTATGTTCAAATCCTAAGACGAAGCTTTTTCGAAAAATTTTGAGATTATATATATTTTTTTATAACGGTGAAGGAAAATATTGTGAAAAGATTCGCACACCTTACAGTTCCCCTTAATGTTCTCTGATACGTACGAAGTGTGCCAACCGTGACTGTGACTCTGCCTATCGTGCCCAACAGTGAAACAACAAAAGGTTTAAATGTTAACTAGCCGAGACATACCGTGCTTTTGCAACATTCGTCTGTCTATTTAGTCAATATAATGAATGTATAATGGCTATGATGTCGAAGTTTAGTCATATTATGAGTTACATGCATTACGAGTGGAGCTATCTGTCTGGAACCTACAACTGCATGCCGTTGCCACTGAACGTTGGATCGATACGCTGCTGCACGACACGGCGCGTGGCGACTGACAGCAGCGACGTTCCTGTGGTTATCTTACACACAAACACGGCAACAAGGCGGGATTGCGCTACGATAATGTGCCGAACTGAAAAGATGCACGTGCGAGCGAGACGGGAGATGGCTGCGTCTGCCTTCGAGTGGACAAAGAACGCGATGCGCAAGGAAACCGGTTTAACTTGTTTATTTTGCATGCATTCCAGTCGGCCAGCCGGGAGAGGGCGAGCCGTTCCCGGACGGATCAGGAACTCGATTTCTACACAGCACAAGTGGCCTTGAATTCCAAACGCCACTCGCGCCGCGACCGTTCGCCGCGTGCAGGCGAAACATTATCAAATAAAACTGCCTCGAATTATGGTTGCGAAACTGGATTGGACTGATTAGGCGCTATTACAAAATGCGTCACTCACATGCCGCCATGCGAGCGTTACGATTTATACATTTATTACTTCCAGTGGATTAAATTTGTACATGGCATTTAAGTATGGTTCCAAATTATTAACATGCATATTTTCATGTCGGGTCCCTTTTGGAGTAGGCACAGAGCACGGAGTGCTAAATAACTCTATCCTCGCAGCCCGCCGTGCTTGTTCCACATTCATAACTCTCTTCATACAAATTAATAACGATTTCTTTAATATAAATAAAACTGAATATTTCTGGAGTATTCGACTGAACGTGACGATACAAAGAGCGAGATTAGGGCTTCTCCCGAGCTTTCTAAATCTAATCTGTTAGCAATGATTGTTTTACTGTTTGTATTTAGAATTCCATCACAATTTTAAACGCTGTCGATACTTGTCTTTTTGGTTATTTATAAACTAATGCAAATAGTTATGAATTTGAACGTAACCAAACGAGGCGGAAACTCTTATCAATTCATATTTAAGAACACCGATGACATCTACAATAATACTGCGCGAACAAAAACCGATGATACACGGCTAAGTACTTGTCAGCGTATCGTCGCGTTTATTTGCATATATCAGGGCGGAGCGGGACTCGGCAGGAGAATCTCTTAGCTGCGAACCGATCCTGGTTTCGGGTCACGTCCGCGATGAGAATTTACTTTAATTGGCAAATAATACGTAGGGCAATTAAGGATGCTGAGTCGGGCGGAGGCGCGCGTGACGCGACTAGGCAATGTTACAATATAAGGTATTCAATTATGCAAACAGAATGGCGAAAGAACATCCGACCACCCCCTCTTCCCACTCCTCGGCGCTCAACTCGCTCTTGTTGACCCTTCGCAATGTTTGTCCAAAACTTAGCGTCGATCGCTTACAAAAAATATGCATGCGACTGGCAGACGCACAGTTCTTCACGGACCGAACAAAACCTCCCGTCTGTACACAAATATCAAAAGCGTACAATGACTGCAATATGATTTAGAAAATTTGTGAAAGCATCCCCCCTCCCCAAGAGCATTGGCTTTAAAAACGTCAACGAGGAGAGAATTTAATGCACCTTTGCACAAGATTGCAATCTCGAGTTGTTATTAATAAAGCTTTCAGACGATATATTAGCAGCGATATTAGCGAGGTAAGCCGGGGGAAGGTCGATTGTTTGTGTAGGTAGGTGCTGTTTTGGCTTACGCCGCTCAAACAGCCGGTGAGACGACTAATATTTTGATAATATGTAACACTCGCAAGCCTTCACATTGATATTCATTATGTTTATGTCACGTAGAAGCGAGCGGCGGTAGGTACGGCGGTAAGGAGTCGTTACAGACACGTGGCTACATACTGATCTATGAGCGACTTTCACGTCTTTCACCGACAATATGACTATAATATTTTTTTGCCCCGCACAGTTCATACACCGCGCCACTCAAATGTGCATAGTTACATACTTTCACTTCGCACAACACTTCGTACACCATTTATAATAAGCGCGTTGAACGGTACAAATGCAAAATTTAAACATCATTATCGAAGTGGTGATTTAACAGTAGTATTTTTACGGGGATTTTTTGTATACCAATTTCGATTAAAAGTTGCGCTTTCACACCTTTGAATTTGAATAAAAACATTGAAAAAAAACTGAATAAAAAAATATTTCATAGTTAGAAATTTAACAGGTATCGTTTGAAACAAACGGTAGAAAGGACGTTAACGGCTTAATTTGTTACCTAGATTTTACCACGATGGACACACCGTTACCGATCCGAGCATGGTACCATGCGTCATACAGATATTTTATATGCCCGAAGCGTATAAGCGGCTCATTATCACCCACGCATTATTGATGATGGGGATTATTTTGTAACTGATTTATCGAGAATACGTTATTTCCCCGCTCATAACGCGCTAACTGGTCAAACGTATACTGCATTCCCCTGCCAACCACTTCGAAGATAACAGGCATGATGTTAAGTTATAATTAAAAGAATCAACATGGTAAAACTAAACATTACGAAGCATAAATAAACTGTCGTGCGTATATGAAAGAGTGACATATGTAAAAGAATTACGTCAGCCCTTTAAAAATACACATATTTGGCCCACGGTGCCGTTTGTCTAATCGGTAAGTGCGCCGACTTGCAGATATAGATAAAGCAAATAATAATATTTATTGAGAGTTTTACATTTCGGTTATGGACGAGTGCATTACAACAAATTGTGTGGCGGTGTGAACACCGTGCCACGTAACGCATGCGTACGTAACATCGCTGTTGCCGCGATGAGCGTCACGGAAAGATCGGGCCTCTGACCGGAAATGCACTTTCACGAAACGACTGAATGTACCATTAATCTTATGCCGGAGAAAACTGTGATTTGTATAGGAGTGCTAATAAGGGTTTACTTATATCGTTTAGATACGTTCACGCCTGGGAGCGCTGAGTAGGATTACGATTTACATTATGACTTAGCAAGTATCCTTTAAAGTGTTTAGCATAAACGACGCAATAAACCGTACCGGACAGAAATATATGTAAAGACAATACTTCTTTGATGAGTTAGATAATAATTTATGTTACATCACGCTTGCAATCTTGGAAAGGGTGTGCAGAGTAGTGTAGTACACTCCCACGTATCACCAGTCACTTTTGCATCGCGCTATGGAATAGGTGGAATGACGATATACGCCAAGTGGCTGGCAGCAGTAGGATGCGACGAGCTCGAGCTCAGTGGCGGGCTATCGGAGAGGCCTATGTTCAGCAGTGGACGGAAATAGGCTGATAATGATGAATGATGATGGAATAGGTGGTGAGCCAATTGCCATAGGCCATAGATGGTGACCCTACTGCCATAATAGTAATGACATTTCTATGATATGAATGTGAAGTAGGTGTTACTTCCACATTCATTTGAATCTTCATACCTAATTATCCTTCAAACTATTTGATAGGAATAAGGAATTCGATTAGATGGCCGAGTACTACTGGAAAGGAAGACCTACTGCAAAATGCATTGCAACATTAAACATGCAATAATAATGATCCGTCGTACGTATTATAAAATGGTGGGTATCGGGGAGGCGGCCATTGTCATGCAAAAGGTCCCGCACCGAGCTGAAAATGCACTTTTACGGAACCATTGTGTGCGTCGATACGAGTCACTGCTGGAGACACGGCGCGAGAGCTGAGCGCGAATAATGATCTCGGCGGTGTCGCGAGAGCGATACGAGTGTCGAGGTGTAGATTGAGAGGCGAAATTCGTTCTGCCAGCTTTCCTTTCATTATATAGCTTCTTTTGGGAAAAGGATATTATACGAGTAGATATATGTTTATATCGTAGTATTTATGCAAGAAAAAATATCCTAGTCTATATATAATCGAATCTTTTTACTGTACGTATTTTATTACATGTGTCAATGTAAAGCGATGTAAACGTACCCAGTCCCGCTGGACACTAGAAATTTATATATTTGAACTTTTCTCTTAAAGAATATTAGAAAATCGGAATTAAATAGCAATTGCAAAAAAAAAAATGCTAAGCATTAGAAGACAAATGGTAGAACTGTACGATAGTCAAACTAATTATAAGCTTGCAGAATACATTTGATAAATGACATCTTCAAATTAACACAACAGCGCAACTTGCCGCGTTGTCTTAAATATCTTCAACACTGTTGCTTAAATTTGTTAACGGGAGAACACTGCCGTTGGCAAACCTCTTGGTTACCCTGACTGGTAATCTAGATCAATGGAAACAACCTAACGCATACACCCGTCACATCTTACGGAGATCCCGTGGGAAATCTCCAGGGATCGTGCAAATCGTTCGGCCATATAGAGTAATATGTACAATTTCTTAAAGACCTTTAGTTTAAAAAAAAACCACGTTCTCGAACTGCAGAGGTCCAATTACTGAGAGAATTGGATATAATTCCGATAGAATTGTAATAAAATGTTCATAGGTTAGTTAATGCAATTTAATAATTATAAGATCACCAGTTGATTGAATTATGTGCCAGCTTAAGTCCCGTCTGTGTTTTCAGCATAGTTCCGCTAGTTTTGGACTAATCCGTGGTTCTTCTTGTTGTGCTCCCGCTGATCGCAGCGAGATCGCGACGAAAACATACAACAATGTACGAACACATACACTCAAGAAACACGATGTCCTCGCCAGTTCTCACATTTAAACACAGTTATGTCTCCCCCTAACTATAACATATGTTTTTGTAAAACTTTAAAACTTAAGACATTAAGACAAAACATTTTACGTATAGCATAATTTTAATCGTAATAAATATTTATGAAATTTTGTACTTGAATTTTTAAAGTTTAATAAGGCTCCTTAACTCTACATAACGCGTCTAATATCCCCCGGGTTCAGTCCGAATACACGAGCATCGTATCGGCACCTGTAAGAGCGCAATAAAACGTATTGAAAAACGCGTCGAGTGAAATGTTTCTCGTCGTAAAGAATGCGTAACTTTTAAGTCGCCATGTACCCACCACGGCCCATTTGATCGCGTTAAACTGACATTACAGGACGGATTACGAGCGCCCGTTTCCGTTTGTTGATTCTCTATTTAGCCGCACGGTGTCTTATTGCCGAAACAACTCGACCATATTAATGTCCCTCACGATTACTTATTATAATATTAGACAATAGCCCGCTGAAGGAGCCCTATGTCCAGCCGCGGATTGAGACAGGCTGATGATCATGTGGAATTACTATTATTGTCATACCAGATTGTGGGCAGTGATCATCGAGTCCTAACTAAATATCACTTTCTTTTTTAAATTAGACTAATAACACAGTCCGCAATTTCACTCGGACTATTAGAACGAGACAGTAAACTAAACCAACATAAGTTTAATATTCGCAGATGATCACGGGTGCTATGAACTTCTATAAAACATAAAATTTGCACGGGGTTTACAAAAAAAAATCGAAATTGTTCTATTTTCAAATTTGATTGTAATGATTATTACCGTCTATATGAACACTTTCCAGTGGGCGCCGTGAGAGCTAATGTATTCACAGCAGCCGGCAAGTGCAGTTCGCTCTGTCAGCTCGTTACACTGACGCGCGGGCGAGACTCAAGAATAAAGGCGACTGCACACACTACGACCAACTAATTAAAGTAACTTATTGTTTAATAACAATTTGGTTAACATTGGACCTTGATTCCTCCTAGATTCTAAACTGGATGTAAAAATTCAATCTATTCCACTTAGCGGTACTACTACTAATATATCAAGTAACAAAAAAAAGAAGGAAATAGGATTTCAAATATAATGAAAGTATTCGACGATGTACTGATAAATTAAATACACATACATTAACATAGAAAAAACGCACGATAGCTAATGAAATATCCTCCAAATTGAAAATTTATAATTGATGCAAGAGAATTGCGTATCCGAAATTAAATATGGCCATATTTCTTGTGTCAGTGCATTAATGTGTATACGAAAGTCGAAGTCGCTAATAGTCAACTCACAGTGTGTAAATGCCCTAAGACGGCGGAACACTGCTTGTCTAAATGCGGTGAATAAATTAAATACACGAGTGATATTACAACAAAAAAGACTCCATTCGAATGCCACTTAAAAACGTTATAGCGAACTAATGGCTGAAATCCTGAAAGAAGAATATTTATCCAATAAATACTGAAAAATGTTAATGTTGATGGATGCAGGTGTCGTTATCCTAAACAAACAGGTCAGATATTGGTTGATTGAGCGATGAAGAAATTGATGAACCTAGAAGAACCACTTCAGGCATTAAAAGAATTTCTATGCTCTTTGCATAACCCAATTGGGACCTTGCGTTACAATACTGATATGAAAATATATTATGTACTGTTTTAATATTACAAATTGCAAATGAGTGCCAAAATTACTTTTTGTTAATAGAAACAAAGCGTGGGTTCAAATCCCGGGTCGGGTACTATTGGATTTTTCTAATTTCGAATTTCTAGTAGTGACTCGGAGTCTGAAATAGTGCCCGGTGTATGGCAATAGGTTCACCGCCTATTCCATGGGACGTAAACGTAACTGGTGAAACGTGGAAGTGTACCATATATAACTTAATATTATACAATAACATCTTGGGACATTTCCACACAAGGCTATCTGACATCAAAATATCACCTACACTTAAATATATACTTGTGCTCATCACACAAATACTTATTCCGGATGGGAATCAAACCCACAACCCCCAGAGCAACAGTTAGGTTCACTAACCACTGCACTAACTGACCAGTCACATAAGCTGTTCCAATGTTTCTATTCAACGATTTAAAGGGGTACATGTGTGACAAGATACATAATAATTAAGCCGGCACATAATCATGTGGCAAGATAGATATATAGATAGATAGATGGATAGATAGATAGCTGAGCCCTTTGATAATGCAAATATTTTGCGAACGATACGTGCCAGGTCTCTTTGTGCAAGTTAATTTGAATAGCTATAGCGCTCTTAACTATTAACGCCGGCGGACAGCCGCGCTTGCAATAATGGCATCCCATGCACCGCTCCTCCGGCAAAGGGTGAGAGGGGCGTGTAATTAATATTCCAAATCTAGCGATAAGTATCGCGGGCTCGGCGTGGCCGCCATATTATATACATACTATGTACATATATTGTACATTTTTGGATATGTTTTGGCGCCAACTACTTTGTCATGCTGACGGTCTTTGTTTCTGCTACCGTCCATATTATTATTATTATATTTTGCTAGGTTCTTTCCGGGATATGCAGAGAGTACGCAAAACATCTTTATATTTACAGACCTAACGCGTTTCTACTAGACCAGTAGTATTAAAGTTAAATCTACACGAATAGTTCAGTTTCGCGATTTCGGCAACACGATAGTGCCATTGTTGTCGGGGGTAGTCCGCAGGCTTAATCCACTGTTTATTACGCAACCTTCAGATGGATTTATGATTGTCTAAATTATGTGTCACCAAAGTGACGACATTTAAGGAAATAATATTACAATTTATAAATATAAATTATTTAAATGTAGAGTACACTGCCTTCATATCAATATACAAAAGCTACACGTGATACCACAAACCTCATTATCATAGCGGTAACAATGAAAAGATAACGCTCGTCTGAAGCTCGATAATGCCGCCAGTAACGCAAGCACAACGATTACAGAAGAACAATCAGGCGCAAGCGTCCGACTAATGTACTTGTGCGTAATGGTTGCTACAGTAACAGTTCCGTGGACCACGTGTTACAGAGGCGTGCTCGTGTCGAACTGGGTGCGTGGATCGCGCACGGCGCCAAGGTCGCCGTCGCTGATACACTTCGTATGTAAACGAGCACAGATAAAGCACCGTTCATTACGCCCGACGCCCGAGCGGCGGCGAGGCCTCGCCGGTACCATTACGCCTGGCCCCCGCTCTCTAGACGCCTTTATTTTATTAGGGACGTGCTGAGAAAGGAGGTTAATGTTGTCGAATTACACGCATTGTTTCACCTAGCCGTCGCCATGGCAACCGCCACAGATACGCCGTCCTGCCAATGCCACAATAGTAGTTACTGGCCGTCGATGTTGAAGATAAGCATTTGCTTATGTATTAACTACAACGACCAGTGTTATATTATTGAGATGCTGTTATATTATATCCTGTGTTACAAGGTTTCGGTTTACTTTAAACATGGAATGAGCAGTGGAAACAAACACAAAGTCTTTTAATTAAACGAAAATGGGACTGAAACAGAAAGTCGGACAAGCGCCTTTATCAATGAAGTGGACCGGAAGTGTGGTAAGTTAGGAGCTATTTATGTGATTTTCCACGTTGGTGGTGGAGACGTGTCTCTCGAGCCTCACCGTTTAATTAAAGGGCGGCGGAGCGGCGGCGAGGGACGGGGCTGAGGAGCAGGGCATAATGGCGGCGCAATATCGGATGGAAATGCGCGGCATGTAGGAATGCGCCGCACGCCGCCCCTCCTCATCGCGAACGATTCCTGGTATTTTTTATTGACGACTCTGGAAACGCTGTGGTGGGAATAGTCTATGCGATTCTCATTTAACTTCATAGAACAATACAATTGAACGTTGATAGGTTAACATTGTTGAAGGGCACAATTATCCCCCTTTAGGTTAACGGTATCGAAACGAGTCGCGCGAGCGATTGAGGGTTGGAAGCGATGCGAAAGGAAGTGCACGGTTCGAGATAAACGGTGCTCCGCTGTACGTCGCGAGATTCCCCGTGACGATATTACATGTCGGGAAGTATCACCGAGAGTAGAAAGAAAGTTTGCGAAGTGGAGAGCACTACTATCTAAAATTATGTTTCGCCTAATGGACACGGCACGATAGCATTTTTATCCTCACTCTTGTCTTAATGAAAAAAATAAATATAAATACAGAATGACAATTTTTGAAAGCACGATAACAAAACACGCATCGACTTTTCTCTTTATGCAAACGCAGTACAATCAAAATTGGTGTAGTAATTGAAAAAAAAAACACGTTTCAAATAATGATATACGAGTACAAACTAGCTATTGGTCAATTGAGAAGAAAAATCATAAAATTAAAAAGTGTAACAAAACGCTATTTCGCCACGACGGGTTGCAGTTTGGTTGGTTTTATGAAGTAATTTGTGCAGGCCGTGATGCAATGTTGACTTCTCGGCGCGAGGCAGCGCTGCGGGCCGCGCGGCGATTGGCGAAATCGGAGAGCGGACGAAACGTGACACCGCACTTATCACGCGATGTGAAAGTTGGACGTCTTATTAAATTCACTTATTTATAACTGCCATGCGTTAAGGGACACTCGCACCACAGCACCAGACACAAATCACCAACAGTCAAGAGCAGTGTTTTGTTTCGATGAGGATCGACTGGCGGTGGTAGGTCGTAATTGAAAACAAAATCAAGTCAAACGACATGAATGTTGTTTACGATGAAAAAAGTAGTTTTCGGTTAAAAGGGACGAGCGAACGAGTGAGCGGTGGCACAATTATGATTGAGAACGACGATTTTATGCGGCAATTATTTGAAGCAGGCTGCCGTTCAATCGGGGTCAGACTAAGTGATTTTTAAAACTAATGCAAACGATAGCATGCAACGAGAGCGCTCGGGGCGTTGCACAAAAGTTAATGAACGCTCGCCAGCGAAACAACCGTTCGCAATGCGATCTTGCTTATTTAACCGACTGGAATTAGAGCAGAATAAAACAATCAAAATTCCTCGGGCGCCTACACGTAATGGAATGCACTCTTTAATTGTGACTCCTATACGTACCGGGTACGTAGTTAATAAAGCGAATGGCGATGTTAATTTGTCTTCGTCCGTGGTACACTCGGCCCGGCCGCAGATCGTCCAGATAGAGACGTGCACACGTAGGCACAGTGATTCACATAACCGCGGCGTGCCATTCGAACGGCGCTCGCCGTCTCGGCTGTGTCTGCTGACCTACCTCCGGTGCGTGTCGGCTTACGGACACGCTGCAGTCTCGGTCGACAGCGGCCTCGCTTGTCTAGCGTCTGGCGAATTGTTCTCTATTGGTATTGACACAAAATGTTATATCCTTCGCGCTCGTTATTAATCACTGAAACGGCGACCGAGCGAAATAATTGAAAGTTACGACTGTACGTGGGCTATGATAAATTTTGAACTGTCGCAACTCGTTTGGTTCGCTCAATAGCGGAGTCGATCTGTCGAATAAATCTTCTTCGCGTGTTAGTGACGGGATGGAGCGGCGGTTGAGGAGTGTTAATTTATCGGCGCGGAGTGATGCACGCGGCGGGAGGCGTAAAGTTTACAACTTGTGAAACAACTCGCACGCCGCGAACAAAGGGAGCGAACAGAGATTACTGGCGGCTTCGAACGTTCCGGAGTGGGCCGCGACGGAACACTCCGCGGACCGCTTCACGAACTCCTCGCCACTAATAAATAAAGCTTTTACTATTGATCTGCGAGAAGTACTTCAATTACTTTTCCCTTTTGCGATCCGACTCGGTTCGCCGACTGAATAAAGTTTCTCCTTTTAAATTTATTTACGGTTAATTTTGTTGAAACACAGAAAATATATATTTATTTAACGTATTAACCAGGCGAACGAGGAAAATATGAAGTACGTTTGTTAAACGTAAACAAAGAACAGGAAATATCCGAGCGGAATTTACGTACAAAAGGGATTTTGGTTCGAACTACTTAATGTCATACGGGATTTTATCGAGCTATTTTGCATATATCGGCTCGCCATCGGGATGCGTACGAAATATCTCAATTGAAGATTTCAATGCTCTGTGACCCACCACTAAATTCATCTGTCAGTAATCGCGCATTAACCATCTGTTGCCTCTCTCCACAAACAATAAAATTCATTTACACGGAGGTTAAGCGAACTTTTAATTCATTTTGCGAATTGTGACACGTTTACGTTTAAATATGCTTCTACTCGTATGTGAGTAGGAAAAATTGTGTAAAAAAATTGGCAAAGTACCTATTCTACTATATATAATGAGATCATTGGAGGTACGAGTGTTGTGACACATGTTGGCAGAAGCAAATGTTCGATAGTTGAACAATACAAGGCTATACTCATGATGATGATCTACGAAGTATTAAATTTTAAACCTTTTTAAATTTAAATTCGATCTATACATCACAATATAGCAATTTATTATCAGATTCGTTCCCGACGAAGATACTATATTGAAAAACGATTGCAAAACAAGACCATCGACGTAGACAGCTTAGGGTCTGCGATGGCCAATAGCGAATGGGCAGCGATATTCGTTTTTAAATAGCCCGTGACCGCGATGAGAGCGGACCGGTGGGCGGACTGGTTCGGTACATTACACATTTTTAAGCTCGCCACTGATGCGCTGATATTGCATCCGAATTTACTCATGTACAATGTATAGAATTGTGGAGTTAACATAGCGAATATACCGTTTCGTTCGAAGATGGCGCGCGACCCGCCGTCGCCCCGACCCACGTACACTTTCACTATTCCTTTCTACCTACTCACCTACCCCGCTCTGTCCGCCCGACTATACAGAGTATCATTTAATCCATTTAATTCCCTACTAGTCTAATCTACTAGATTGTTTTCTGGATCTAGTCTACACCGTTTGCCTTTTGGATACTGTACTGAATTGATAATATGGGTATAATGAGTCTTTGTATGAAGAAATAGAGGGGGTGGGTCGGCGTTTGTAAGTTAATTCTATTTTAATTAGTCGAAGTTGACGCATTAAGCACTTGTTCAAACAGTGGAACAAACACGTGTCTCCGCCGTAAACCTGTCGAGTTTTAAAGCCGTTTGAAAACAAATCAATCTCCCACCACGTCCTTCAGAGAGTAATCCGGACATATGATGTTATAAGCCCGGGAAGGAGTGAAGCGAGCTAGACGCATTAAGTGGAAACAAGTTTGTTACTAAAGGAGCAGGTGGTAATTATCTAATAAGAGGTTTACTAAAATGACTTGTATGACGCGTTTTGGATCAGCGACATTAAAATTAATTACTTAGAGAGATTCACATTCGTTTTTTATTGTTATTCAGTCTTTTTTTTGCTACGAAAGGCAAAGCTGATCACTCAGAAATATAGCTCAATCGTGAATAAACATTTAATAAACATGGACTTCGTAATTTACAAATATTATAACTTTTCTATCATAACGTTAGCGATCTCCGGAGGCGTAAGAAGCGCAATGAGCACCGAAATTGTTACCGGCGTTTGTGAAGTAACAAAAACACGGAGCCACTTGACCGTGATGATGTCACCGTCTGGTCGCGGCCGTGTTGGACCGTGACACGACGCGCGGCGAGCGGTGGCTCCACGCGGTTTGATGCAATACGACGCTTTTTCTCACCTCCATGACGAGACAAAAATCTCGTTTTTACCTATTTTAATGTAATTTTGCCGAGTTATGACGCAAAAATCTGTGAAGAGTGAACACTTACTTTTGACATCTAAGATCTAGTTGGTGTTATTTTATAACGTTCGCTTCGAGGAGACTTTTTTTAAAGCATCTTGTCATTTACCTTAATTTTTATGTCACATACATTTTTACACCACACACTTCGTACAAACATATCATGTTTATATGCATGAAAAATTCACGCGATACAAATACAAGATACCTATACCTACAATGAATTATTAATTTCGCATATTCTACCAGTCATACATTTTAGTGCACCGTTGTGACCTGCGGCGTTGTCTGCGTCGCTCGCTTTATGCGCCTCTCGGGAGCCCCGCTGAATATCGGCAAGCTTTATAGCTCACGCCGCGCTATCTCCATGAGCTATGCACGTCCGGGGTTTAGTGCGGCGTAGTGGTGTTAGGGGCGTTATTGTCGAAAAATGTACCAACAAACTACGCTAGCCTATCGTCTATTATATTGGACAATGGTGATAATAAAAATAATAATAACAATAGCCGTTACAGCGCGGCAACCGCATTCGGCACGCAAGCCGCGGGCGTGTTTTTCAGGCGCAGAAGCCGTTAAAGAAAGGAGGCGGTCGAAATATCCTCATAATTCGCACTCGTTGCGACCGTAATCCTCGCGACGCGCGCCGGCCAGCGTGATTCACAGCCGTCTTAATGTCAACTCGCGAAATTGATATAATCACCTATCCGAAATCCGGTTTCGACGCGCGACTGTACAACGCAGCCCGCGACGCTGATAATAAAGCTTGTGGGTGAGATTAACTGAATAAAGGCAATAAGATCGGTTTAATCAACACAACACGTAGCCTAATCAAATATGACCCCCTCGTCATATAGGCGTAATTGAAGGCTTAATCACGGAAGACGTTCTGCGGCGCGCGGGAAGAGAACTGCCGTGTCTATGGACGAGTTCGAAATATATTCCAATGTCATCGAGATATGCAATACAAACATATTATTACTGTTATTCCAATGAACAACACAAAAAAGCAGTGATAGCCTAGTGGTAAAGAATTCAGTCTCTCACTCCGGGGGTACTGGGTTCAAATCCATGGCGCGCATCTCTTTACAAAAGTGCGTTTTAAATTTAAATATCACTTGCTAACGGTGAAGG
>DWJK01000495.1:0-21789 GCA_018248815.1 Croniades pieria auraria
GAATTTGGCCACCAAACGTTGAATAGTCGACTTGGAAGGACGACCATGTACCCCATAAAAACGTTGCTACTAGAGAAAACCCATTTTGATAATAAAGTTTTATCATTTGCACGTGCTGCTCGATGCCGTAACTTACCATGATGATTTGTCTTTAGTGACTGATTAAAAGACGATATTATGACAGAAAGTAAAAGAAACAATATGGCCGCTACGAGCTGTCAAAATCAACCCGTCCCTATTAGAAAACCCTATATAATATAGATGTACGAGTGCGTTAGTGAATCCTAAAGTCGAAATTAAACCAACGTTGTTTTTACAAAGTTGGTCAAATCCTGAGTCTACGATAATTAGTTACAACTTTTCTAAGTCTTTCTATAAGAGAATATTTCAACGTCCAGGAATATTATGGACTCCAGACAAAGATTTAGTAATGCTGCAATACCAACCAAATCAGCAGAAATCAATGTACAAACAGTCCTTTAAGACATCACTCATTCAGAATTGCATTTGCTATTGTACAAGAAACAGTTTTTGTTAAGAATTTTAATAAAATATGTAATTAAAGTGATAATTAAAAAACGGTTAATGAGATTTAACAAAGAAATTACTCAGAGGGTAATGCTAGATAAGATTTAAATGCTGATGATAGTAACCATTTCAATTCCAGTAACGGAGAGGGAAGTAATTAATGGGATCTTAAACGTGAAAAACACCAAGAACCACTGCCTGGCGTATGTCAGATACATCAACAATATAAACCTACAGAACCTGAAGAAGGCAAGCAACTTCGTCGATATTCTCAACAGGAGTTTGGATGCTGAAGCGTCTAAATTGCTGGCTGACTTGAGAGATGTCAGACTTCCGGAGAAAATTGAAACGACTAATATACAAAAGTAAGTCAGTGAAGTCTTCCAATCGCACTTGGCCAGAGTGGCTAACTATAAAAAGTTGACGAAGATGATGATCATGATGCAGATGAAGTTTATATACATACATATGTATATGCTTGATGGTTTGCAAAAAAATGTGAAAATTAATATAAATTATACTAATTGTAATAGATGTTTTTAAGATATACATCGACCTAACAAGCTGAATGCCCTTGTCCACAACGAGCAGCAGCGTACGAGATGCAAGAACCCATGCTCCATGATTCCCAACCCATTAGCCCAGCGTGAGGATTATGGCCAAAGCCATTATTAGATTATCATTATTATTAGCTCGTCGTAGTCTACTGGAGGACATAGACTTCGTCACTGAGCTCGATCTCCAATTCAAAACCTCTCAGAGGATGCCTATGTTCAGCAGTGGACTTAACAGACTAGTTATGATGATTAGTGAGGATATTTTTTTATTGTAACATCCGCCTTTAATTCTCAAAGGAGTGGGCAGAGGACACACCCACCTTTCACTTCTTACATTTTCGTCCTATAGAATAGATGGTGAGTATAGTGCCATACACCGGGCACAGATGCAGACTGCGAGTCACTACTAGAAATTCTAAATTAGAAAAATCCAATAGTACTCGACCCGGGATTTCAACCCAGGACCTCCTGATCGGCAGTCGCGCTTGCAACCACTCGACCAACGAGGCAGGCAATAGATATATGGAGGATATTTTTTATATTCTAGATACATTCAGAATAAACAATTAAATTATAATTAAATAAAAAAAAAATACTTAAGTAAGTAAAGTACGGTGTTTTCATACATATACAAGTCAAGTTCTACAGCTGTATTCGTCGTCTGATGACATGTCCCAGTCATACAAATTTCCAGCAATATTCAAATTCCGGTGCTCTCGCAATACAGAGATAATTTCAGTCACATACACAGGCAATGTTTTAATAATAAAATGTTAATACTGTTTTCATTTTCAGGTACACCGTAGAATGGATCGGACGTGACGGTCTTGACAATGAGACTCACGGCGAATACCTAAATCATTTCATATCTCACTTCTACAAGAACATCATAAAACTGGTCGACAGGTTAGTTGAGAATATTTTATATGGCAAGCTCTTACGAGGCTTGCTACTTGATTTATCAAAATTGATGCCATATCTGGAGCAATTTATAGCATTGCTGAATACTGAATTATGTTCTCGTATCTACTGCATATAATATCAGATTAATATATCTAAGACAGCTTAAGTTCTTGACTACAGTTTGTCCGTATTTTGGTTACCGCCAAGAAACGAAAATTCGACGACAGTTGAGTCATTTTATAAGAAATAATAGAAAATATTACTAAATCTGCTTGAAATACTCAAGCCGTTACCAAACTTAGATATCTAAGTAACAAAAGATAATATCGTTCAAAGATTTTGTGGAAGTTGAAGGTAATTTTCTCTCCTTTTTTCCAGGGCTATGCGCAAAGAAGACAGTAGCGCTCAAGGTCAAATAGTGACAGAGATTCTCCAACATCTCCACGCTTGTAACAATTCCGTCAAAGTTTTCCACGGGAGAGAAGATGATCTGAACTTCATAGAAAATTACATGAAGAATAGTTCAGATAAACCACTTGTATTGTATGGTGAAGGTGAGGATTTAAACATTTTGTTGTTGGTGATAGTAATGGCGCTGACGATAAGTTAGGACCGACTACCGACCAGACCAACAAACTTATTGTTTTTGTTCACTATAGAAACGTATGTACATACATATATCTGATCGTAAGTCAGATTGAAGTTTTGTGATGTACTAACCTCATCACATAAATGATCATTAAATTTTTTTAAATTTCCCCACGATAATTCCAGGTGGTTGCGGTAAGACTAGCCTTCTAGCCAAGAGTTCCGCTACATCTTTGGACAACTGGTTCGCCGAAGTCCGTCCCACTAATATCATACGGTTTCTTGGGACTACTCCCGACTCTAGCGCTCTTACTCCTACCCTTATATCTGTTTGCCAACAGGTTGGTATATTTTTTATTACTGGATAGTTTCTCACTTCTTAGGTTTCTGAAAAATCTAGAACGTGGGTTATTCAAGTTGCTAGAAAAGCTCTTCTTTTTCCTACTTATGTGTTACGACAAATTCTTCACTGTAAAAAACGGGCACCAATCACCAATTAACCTTATTGCTAACTTAAAATTGAATAAAAAGTAATTATATTAATTGTCAATGAAATAAAAACATATATCCATATTTTACAGATTTCCTATAACTTCGCCCTACCATTTGAGGGTATTCCAGATGATTTGGTTCCTCTCACAGCCCATTTCAAACAGCTACTCACAATGGCCAGTCAGCAGCAACCGTTGTTACTTTTTCTGGATTCTGTAGACCAACTGACTGGGATAGGTACAGAGAATAACAAGGTGTCCTGGTTACCAACTAGGTTACCGCCGCACTGTAAGGTATGAGCCGGTGTTTGGAATCCGATATCAAATAAAAATTAATAAACAATGTTTGTGAAAAGTTACAATATTTTAGATTTATATTATTTTCAGATCATCGTAACATGTGCTTGTGAAGAAGCAAATCCAGAAGTTTCCAAAGAATATGACGTACTCCGAAGAATGATAGATTCCGAGGAGAATTTTCTAGAAGTGAAAGCTCTCGGAGAAGAATTGGCAATGCAAGTCTTAAAGTGCGTATCCGATATGCTAATATTTCTGCCTCCATAATAGCTAACGATTAAAATGTATTGATGAATGAATAAATGATGTTATGATACAACTTGTAAACATATCATAATGATGTAAATTCCCTATCTGTCTTGTTAGACGAGTGGTTGCAAGCGCGTCTACTGACCTGTCGTGGGTACGCTTCCCGGGTCCTATACTATTATACATAATGTATAATTTAACAGGTGGATCTTAGGATTGTACTAAACTCCTCTGCCTACTAATTCGAGAAATACAGGCGTAAAGATAAAAAGAAATATTTATTATACTAAAAAAAATTTACTGTAAATATTTCAGACTATGGATGGCATCCGCGGCTCGGGACTTATCAAACTACCAATGGAGATTAGTGTCTAACGCAATTGGTCAATGTTCGTTGCCAATTTTCGTCAAATTGGTATTCGCTGAGGTAACTGCTAATAAACCAGAAGATTTTATTTTTGCTATCTTCCTGTCCTCCACTATCTTCAAGGCTTTCCTCTAGTCAAAAGTTCTGTGTCGAAAATACTCCTAGACTTGGTCTTTATATTTGTGGTTATTTACCATATTTTCTTAGGTATGCCGATGGAGAAGTTACACAAAACCTCAAGATACTCACCTCGCTTCGACAGTTATGGATTCTATTATGATGCTCTTCGAGAGAATTGAAAAACAGGTTAGTGCCTGAAATAAAATATGTGAACAATTCCTTTCAGTAGGTAAAATAGATTTATTTTCACTATCATCAACCATTTGTTGTGGTACTAGATACGGCTGTCTTTTGAATATAAGAAGGATTGATACTATAGTGTACGTTGCTGGCCATGCAGATTGACAAACTTCATACGATTTAGAAAAAAATATGGACACTTTAAGGTGTACAGTTTCTCTACCGTTATATGACTCATGATATTTAAAAAAAAAACTTACGAAACTTCTTTAAGTAAGAGATAAGAACCAGGATTCGGACCCCAAGTCTCTGGACTATCACTGCTTCAAATGAAATATGTATATAAATATTCTTGGTTTGTCTGTATCAGCACGGTCGTCTGCTAGTGTTTCACGCTCTAGCCTACATTACGGCAGCGAGAAGTGGTCTATCTGAAACTGAATTGGAAGATTTGATTTCATTGGACGATCGAGTCCTGGATGACGTGTATCAGTACCATTTGCCACCCGTACGAAGGATACCTCCTTTACTGTGGACTAGGTACGTTCAACAAATATTATCTTTTAAGGTAGAAGTACAAAAGATTTCAGATCTTTATTAAAAGACAAAAGGAAAACAAGAAACATTTTTGGAAACCATCTTACGATTAGGCAGCTTCCATACAAAGGTTATTATTTTAAGTGGTAGCTTCATGTATCTTACTTTTCGGTAATAAATTAGTACATACATACATATAACAATCAAGGAAATGCTGTAAAGCATCAAATAAAGATATCGAATTACTCAAATGAGAATTTTCGGGAAACCAAGAAAGTGCTATAATTTAAAATTGGTAAATAAAGGAATTTTGGACATTTCCAGGATACGTAACGATCTACCCAACTATCTGTCAGAGCGCGAAGCTGACGGCGTCTCCGTGATGAACTGGTACCATCGGCAGTTCCGGGACACGGCCCGTGAGCGCTACTTCAAGAACATGAACATGGCCATGTACTTCCACTCCATGATCGCTGACTACTATCTGGGTAAATTTTTCTCTTTCTGTATCATCTGGTGAATTGACTATTGCAACGTTTATCGATTACTTTCTATTACCTAATTGTATTAATTTTGGATGTATATAAGTTTTGACCTCTTTAATATGCATTATTATTATTAAAGCATTATCAACCAAATCTACTTCTATCCATGGTTTAAGGCATCAGTGCTTAAGAATCACATTTGATTTCATGAACCAAAAAACACTCCATTTCCAACGTCTCTCCTGCTTGTAAGAATCATCCTCATCATCTTCGTCACATCAACCTATATCGTTCCACAGCTGACCAAAGACCGTTCACGTGATCTATCACAACACTTCCTCCGCAGGTCTTATCCAGTCGCTATATTCTGCCTTTTTGATCTTATGGGTCTAACGAGTTGTTGAAAGAGTCTCTTAAATCAATGGGCCTATTTTTTAGGTATTTGGGGTGGCGGTATTCCCAAGCCATTCAAATATACCGAGATACAACGGCATCGGTTCAATCTAGCCGATAAAGAGGGTGTTGCTGATCGAAAAGTACCCCTGCAGCCGCTGGTCTTCACATCTGCTGATGGGTCTACGAAGAGATATAATTTGAGAAAAGTGAGTTGTAAAAAAAAGACAGAGAGGTTCAGTACTCATATTACATTTAATGGCGTTATCTGACGTTATCAGATAGTACTTTCTGAAAACATATTTTATCGAAATTGTATTGTATATTATTGAATATATTATTATAAAAATGACTACTTAAATTTAAAGCGTCGTTACAAGTATAGCTTGTTGTAAAAAGAACTATTTTAATTTGCGCATTCCTAAGCATTTCATCTGCACAGAAAGTTAATCGTGGAAATGACGGTATCTGACAGTGACACAACTACTCTCTTAAACAACTCGCAAATAATATATCACAAGGGGTAGCTGATAGAAAATCCCATCGGGCAAAAGTCCGTCTTCAACAAACAAGAACTTGTTAACAACATTAAATCATAAAGAAATACCTTTTAATTAGGCACAAATGTCACACATAAAATTCGCCATCATTCAATTGTACAAGTCAAGTGTTTCGCCAGTTCGGCGAGCTGCCGTTCCACCTGGTGCGCTCGAAGCGGTTCGCGGACCTGTACGCCGAGGTGCTGTTCAACTACGAGTGGTTGCACGCCAAGCTCAACTGCTGCCCACTGCAGGCCGTGCTAGCCGACTTCGAGGATTCCAAGCTGCACGTCAATAAGGACGCTGTCAGGTAATTTTTTCTCTATAATAGTAAATAATTATTATTTTCCCCCCCTTTATCATTCCACTGTTGGAATATGCTTCTCCTTGGAAAAGATAGGCAAAGGAGCAATATTTCAATATGAGTATGGAGGACTACATTCATATTTAAATATGGCTCCTCTGCCTATCTTTCTAGGAAATACAGGCGTAATGACACGTTTTATGTGTATGTATTAATTAGTTATATATACATTTTCTATGGCTTTAACACATGATTATGTGTTTATGGCGTAACCCAGTGAGTAAAATGAGATAGTTTTCAGGCTGGTACTAAGAATTGTTGTAAAATATTTTTGTTAAGAATTTGTTTGAAACTTAAACTAAATTAATTCTAATTACCTACGTTAATAATACCGTAACGATTGTATTTCCAACCACCAACACACTAGAGTAATTGCTAGTAAGAAACTTTTCAGAAAAACTTTGTTCGTATTAAACTGGTGTTTAACGCCATCTATGTGAGAGTTTAGAAATTAACTTGCTTATCGGTTCCTTCAAAGGTTTAACACTTGTATGGCGCATCTAAAACGGAATCTGGTTGTGATTTTGCATCGCCATCTTTGTTCTTGATGGAAAACTTGGAAATGACTGTATAACTTATAGCTGCAGATATTTTTTTTATCTTGCGGGTATATCGGGTACGATTTTAAATTTGTCCCCTACTTGTATCCATTGATAACTTTTTATTGGTAGCTGATGAATAAAGCGGAAAAATAAATCCATTTGTAATATATCAGATTTAAAATTAATGATTTACATTTAGAATAACATTTTTTTTCGTTGTACCTAGTAATATTTCAATTTTTAGTGATAATGTTTCTTCTTCAATTTCAGAGAGCTGATGTTAGTAGCAGATGCTCTCCGCTTGGGCGGGGCCATTCTGGGCCAGTATCCAGACATGCTGGCACCGCAGCTAGTAGGGCGACTGTTACCCGAAGCCCCACATAACCCTGCCGTGGCGTCGCTGCTGAAACAGTGCCACGATAAGGGCAAGAACCATTGTGCCCTATTACCGTCCCATCATTGCTTGCACACACCTGGTGGTCCTTTGAAGGTTATATTGCATTTGTTATAGCGTTCACTTGACCTCTTGCCATCTTGTCTGATACTTGCTGATGGAGGAAGCAGACATTTCCGAAACCTGCATGCGGATATAAAGAGAATGATAAGTGTAGAAGAAGCACGTCAGATCTCTAAGGATAGGCATATTTGGCACTCGGCGTTCTGTGCTTACTGCGTAAGGGACCTAACGTGATGATATGATAATAATAATAAGTACTGCATTGTAAGTTCGTTCTCGTTTTCAGTATTCCCTGGAAGGTCACCAATTTGCAGTTTTTGGATTCCGTTTAAGTTCAGATAAGCGCTACGTGGTTTCCATCTCCAGCCGCGTTATATCTTGGGACCTCTCGACGTCTGACCTGGCGAGGGACCTATGCCCACAGCTTGAGGGCATCATGCAGAACCTGGAGCTGTCACCAGATAATAAATGGGCAGCTGCGTCTACCAATAATTCTGTGGTAACAAATCCTAATGTTTTTAAATATAAACGAAATATTTGCCATGTTGAAATTAGTTTGTTCATGTCAAATATATTTGTTATACCGATAGTAAGATTGTCTACCTATCTCTTAACGATACTAAATACAAAAAAAAGAACTTTTGGTACCTGTTACTTTCAACTCGAATGCACCCATTTTTCGTATTACTACGTAATTTGTGATCTTCCGTTACAGTCTATGCTTCTGAATATGCTGACGAGTGAATACATAACTATTGAGAACCCTCTGGATGAAGGTAGGTAAAAATAAAATTCGAAATTTAGTTTAATGTTTCCAAATGAAAAACGTGTTGACTTTATACCGATAATAATCCGTATAAAGATTGACAGTACTTTAGGACGAAAACACAAATATAAATGTGCGCCCATATAGGTCCTCTGATATCAAGCCACAACCAGACTATATCTCTTAGGACAGATCTGTACTACCTAATATATAAGAACTATAAGTCTCAGATGAAAAAAGACGCGGGTATAAGAACGAAACTTCTAATTCTAATAAAATTTTGATAACATTTTTAGGCGAAACTGTCAGAGGAGTGAATGTGTTAAACCACCACATGTTCATTTTCGGACCTCACTCCTGGGTACAGTACAACATGCGAGGAGAGCACGAGGAAACAAGACCAGCACCTGACACTGCTCCTTATGATGATGTGAATTGGGAGATACTTTGTGAGTTCATTTTAGTTATCAATGTTTCAAAACATATTACGCATACAATGCTTGTAAGAATAGTTTAGGCTGACGTACAAACATATACTATGTAATCAATTATTATTATTATTATAAAAAAAACCATGTTGTACAACAAAGTGGATTAGTTAGGATAATACCGTACTCATAACGAAGCTATGAAAATATTGTGGTACATTTTTCAATTAGCAAGCGACTGAAAAGGCTCAATATTCAAATGAAGTATAATAATAAGGAAATTCAGGTACTCGTAGTGGATTTAGACATATTGCCAGTCGAAGTTAAAGACATGTCTTCAGTATTAAAACTTTTACTTTAAATTGGAGACAGTTTTTTTAACACAATATTTATTTACTTTTAGCATTGGAGTTCCGCGATCTCGAGAATTTCCTACTAACTATGTGGAGTGGAGATCTAGACGAGGATCGATTGCTGGTTCACTTCTGCAAAGACGGCCAATGGATGAAGCCATTGCGCTGCAGAGGGGCAATGGCAATGAATAAACATTGGACAAGAATATACTGCAGTGATCCTGAGAGAGGATATCAGGTAAAACTACTTTCTTCCAATGGCAGAAAACCATTATACAGTCAAAGTATCAAATATTAAGGGCAATTTTGCTTTACCAGATATCAATATTTGAGTTGAACGAAGAGGAAAAGTGTTGGGTGAAGATTGAGGAACTCTATCACTTGGAAACCGACACAGCCGAAGCGATGCTGCAGCTAAAGAGAGGAAAGAAAGACCGAATGCTATTAGGTATATTTGTCATCGATTAAACGATCTTTATGTTACTGACGTCACTACCAATAGTTATGTGTGAATAATTACTATTATTGAATTATAAGTCTTATATTAGAGTGCACAAACAATGAAGAATGGGTACTAAGATAGAAGTACTGCGATACTAATCATGAGTAAAAAATTCATATACACGCATATATGGATATTTTCCCAATTTTAGAGGTGGATTTCAAAAGTTATACTATATTCAATTGTAATAAATTATTTACATAGAAGTAAAACAAAGTTTCTATCACGTTAATAGCATTTTTATGTTCGGCTAAATTTAGGGTTGTACAAACTACAAGGGATATGTCAGCTGAGTATTAATTAATGCATACAAAAGGCCCGTGTGTCACTTTTTAATAAAAGGCTTGATAATTTGTACCAAAAAATTATTAACTAATTTCCAAAAAGCTATATTTGTTTTAGCGACGACAACTTACAGTTTCGTTGTATGGGATTTCGATAACATTATTCCAAGGGGTAACCACGAGAAAGAGAATAAAGGAGAAGATGAGGAAAACAAGAAAGGAGAAGAGGAGGTTAGTTTAAGAAATATTTACGGTAGATCATATCCCCTATATTAGGTAAATTATAATTATTCAATTCGTAAATACGTAAAAATAGTTCTGATGGCCAATGTATTGTACAGAGTTCGAATTTAAAAAAAAAGTTTTTTTAACGTTATATCATATTTACAAATATTTTTACTAACATGCACGTATGTACATTCTTTTTAATCCACTAAGCCTAGTTAACGGGCGAGAATTTTTTTTTATTGTATATACAGATTTTTCTTTCGCCTAGATTTGTTTTCCCAAGTGATGTTTCTGTATTCCCCCATATCATAGATTATTCGTTCTAGCCAGTACATTGCCTGTAAAAAAACGTACGACAGTATGTTAAAGAAAGTTATGCTGTACAAAGATAGTAATACTGTTTCACATTACAGGAAGAAAAAGTAGATGAAGAACCAGAGAAAGATCCACACTTGGAAGGGATAGTATTAAAGTTACCCCACACAATTCGCAACATCTCCACCAAGATGACCCAGTCCAACTCCTTCATGATCAGCAACAGTAACACTTACGCTGTTGCTGGAGTTAGGTTAGTACATAGTTTCTGTTTTAATTCGAAATTTCCGTGTTTATATCATTCAGTACTGTTCGTGTTTTGGAAACGATACCGAATTTTGATTTATTTGACGAGACTGCATCAAAAACAGATGTAACCGCATAAGTAGAATCATCTATTAAACCGCTTATACATGACCAAGAAGAAATATTACTCTTACTCAGCGGTCTGTCTTATAATGATTTATTCTTAAAAATAATAATCATAATGGTTTATTTTTAAATATCTTCTTATTCTCAGGAAAAATCTCTACGTCTGGTCCTTAGAAACCACAAAACTCATCAAGGTCCTAGATGCTCATTTCGGTAGGATCGTCCAATTGGAGCCTTTAACTGTCGGGGCCTGGAACAACGTCATCACTTCTTCCATAGATAGGACCGTCAAAATATGGAACATTGATAACATCTTCGAGCAGGTCCATAAGATCGATCGCCAAGAGTTGCCTATTGATTCTATTAGGTAATTAATATCATTCTGAATGCTCTTGTTTTATAATTATAAAGTATTTTACAAAGTTATTTATATTTATGGACAATTTTTTCTTTTCATTATATTTGATTGTATCAATTAACTTCCGCTTAATTTTAACGATATATTAAGCAAACGAATAAAATAGGGTTATAAAAATAGATTATGGTTTCTTTTTAGGAGGCGTTTTCATTTGTATTGGCATATCAGTAATTTTTTAGTTCCATACTGCATTGTTCAAATTCGCTAATAAACGAATAATTTGAAATTTTGATGACAATTCTAACTAATTCTACCCTAATTGTTATTAGGCAGGAACAAATTTAATAACTGCTAACACCTATTTTGACCAACGTATTTACATGATCGATATCATAGTCAGTCTTGTCACACCAGGTGTTTCCACCGGTTGCATTAAGACTATCTATTCATTTAGTTATCCTTCATGACCAGCCTCGCTCGTGACAAGCAGCTAGCGGTAACAGTAACTCGTAGTTGTTGGGGTCTTTGGGACACCAGTACCGGGAGGCTGCTGGTCCAGCTGGCGGATGCTCCCCTCGGAGCGATAGTCACTCACGCGGTAATCACTCCCACTGGCGATAATGTAGTCACCGCGGAGTCGGGTAATGTCGTTATTTGGGATATCGCTGAACAACAAGTGAGTAACAAATTCTCATTATCAGTTAAAATTTAGCAGCTTTAATAGAAACACTGTGTGGAAGGAAATTGTTTTACTGGTGGTCACACAACGGTGTTGTTACCAGTTTTTTGTTTCAAAATTATTCTTTTATATGCTCAGCAAATCAGTGACTTATGCTTTGTACTTCTCTTGTTTGACGTAAAAATTGTTTTACGAAATTTTGTATGGTCAACAACAACATTTCTGTACACAGACCGTCTTCAAGGAAGAACAAAAAGGAGTGAAACAGGTTCTCCTGCTAGAAGATGGAACAAAATTCATTACTATATCAATGCGAGTGTCTACTGATAATTTTGAAAATATTGCGGTTGCTCATATTTACGCGAGAACTATACCTGGTAAAATTAAATTAAATTAACTTATTTATTTCATTTATTCAACTATACCTGGTGAGATTAAATTTAATTTACTGAGACAATTATGTATATTTTTACAACAACTAATATTTGATGTTTACATTTTGTGACTGATGTTTACATTTAATGTTGCTATAACACTGAATGGTAGCAATGCTAGCAAATTAGGCAAAACATCGTATCCTATAAATATATGCCGGATTTTTTATAATACATACAACCCTTCTCCCTAAAACAATGAAAACCATGAGAAAATCTGCACTGGTTGAAAATATCAATATATGTAGGTTTCTAAGGCGTGAAAAATCTGTCAACCTTATCAAGATTTAAATTTGATACTATAAAACTGTTACATAAAAGAAATTTACTTTTGAATCAGCCGAAGATTAGCTTTTCAAAACAAACGGGATTTTTAAAAATTACCAATTCATGAAATGTTTTCAAAATTACCAATTTATCAAATGTTTTAAAGTTTTTTAGATCATTAGAGCTTAATCTTAAAAACATTATATTAACCCAAGATATTCGCACTTATACATTTCCAGATGGTGAAAGGATCTACACAGCGGACTATGAAGTGAGAGGTACGGGCTACAGAGCTGCTGTGGTTTCGGCAGATGAGCACCACATCGTAGCTCCCGGGGTGGACAAGTCTTCCAGAGATTGTCTCTATGTATTCCACGCAAGGACTGGGGCTAAGTTACATAAGTGAGATGACGTTGAAATTGAAAAAAAATTGAATTCCATTAAACTGAAATTTTCCCTAATGTAGTGTAAACGACATTTATGGCGTTTATTAAATGCTAGACCGACTAGCATTCTTAGCTTCTACATGGCAATGCAGATACATTTTGACTGCCACTCTCTATAATCCTGCACGTAGCAGATCAAACAGTATTTCTATGTCAAATGAGAAGATATCGCAGTAGAAATAATTATTACAATCTAACCTTGTATCACTATTTTTATAATCTGCATAAGTTTTCCCATCTCCTACAAGCCCTTAATCTTCTATTTCGATAGTATTTATTTATAATAGTATTGAAATATATGTATAAAGAAGACGATAATTTATACAGTAACTAATTCCGTGAATATCAATTCCTTTTTTCTCCTGACTAAAATTCATCCCTGTATCCTGTTTAAGGATTCCCATCAAAAACAGCGGCATCAAAGACATGCAGTCCATCGTGGCTTTGCCCCACAAAGCCCACTGGGTGGCTGTTGTGGGCAACGACAAAGCTGGCATCCTGGATATTAAGACTAAAAGACACGTTCGGTGAGTAACGAGTGTTAATCTAAAGAATGGGACGCGAACTAAAAACAATTTCAGCATTTTGTACAGTAGCATCAACATTGCATTAAGGTTGATTATCAGTTCATCGTCATCATCATCACCGTCAGCCTATTTCAGTCCACTATTGTAGATAGACATCCCCTAATAAGCGCCTTTGCGCCCTGTCCTCGGCTTGCGATTTCCGACCCGCATACCATTACGTCCGTGGAGATTCAAATTCTATTAATATTTTTATTTCACCATCCCATCTATGTACTTAATTTATTAAATCCTCTGGTTCTTGAGTTTTTCTGTCTCTCCCTTGCTCTACTTTTTAGCTTTACATAAAATATTAGTGCGCCCTAAGTCTGTCTTATTTCAACAGATTTGTTCCCCGCTGGAATGGCGCTTGCACCAGAGATGGCAAAACTGGCCTCTGCGCTCCATCCAGGGGCGGTCTGGATCTCATCGAGTTGAAGCGAGGCAACTCGATTCAGCAGCTCATCTTCCGAGCTGCCGAGGGCGTCTTCTCCATCATTACTATGTTTAGCTCCACTGATCAGTATGTCTTCTACTATCACAGTGGGAGGAAGACTTTGAGAGTGTTTAGGTGTAATATCTTTTTGGACATTATTCCTTACTGTTTATATCATTATTATTGACTGGCTCGTTGATGAGTGGTTGCAATCGCAACTGCTTATCGAGGGGTCCTGTGTTTGTTCGTGCACCCCCTGTTCCAAGGTGGAACATATAAAGGTAACTGGTGAATTGTAAGAATATTTGTACTACACTACTCTACCTACCTCTTCGGGGATTATAGACGTAATGGTACGTTATTATTATTAAAATTGTCTTACGCCTATTTATTTAAAATTTTGATAATAACTCTGAAAACATATTGAAATTAAATTGTTTTTCCAGCTACAGTATAATGTACCTACTATAATAAATTATTAGCTGCCGGTTTTTTCAATAACGAAGTACGCAAGCATTGATTGACTTGGAGCTTAAATCATTAATAATGATCAAACAATTAAGGCGTATCTAGCCTTCTGACAAAAACATCTATGAAAATTAAAATGTTGCATTATTCCAGAACATTGGATGGTAAGGCGATAGCAGAGTATCGAGCGCCAGCGGAAGTGACGGACCTCGCCAGCGCGCACGGCGGCAAGGCGGTGGTTATTGCGTCGCAGGACGGCTGCCTCACTGTCCTCAATATTGTTGATCCATATGAATAATATGAGTTGTCGCATAAATTTACGATACAACGTATATTCAATGTTTCTATCAAGCAAAAAGCCTATTGACTGTAGTATGTTTTAATGGTCTTCGTTGTAGAGGTCAATATAACACCTGCCTATTTTAAATGTAGATTATAAGATAATTAGTTTTAGTATTCACCTCTGTAGTTGTATAAAAAGATTTGTTACACTTCTTTTAACATAGTATTGTTATCATCATCATCACCATTATCATTATAATCATTATCAACTTTTTTATAGTTCCACTGTTAGACGTAGATCGGAATGAGGAGGATTAATTTACATTTATTCAACGACAAGTGCGAAATAAAACACTTCACACGTCGTAGAGAACGTTTTAGAACTTTCTAGATTAGTATGTTTGCTTTGTGGAAAAGCGAATTGTTGCTTAAAAATCTACATTGTTAGGAATATAAAGATCATATTATTTAAAACCAGTTCTAGATTAATTATATATTTAAGATTCTGATCAACCAACAATATTAAACGTTTTGCAAATTATTATTTTATTAACAGCTTTTTTAATTGAATATTTGTTACGAATAATTGTTATGGGCATGGAAAAAGTTATTCAAAAAATTTGTGAATTTTCTTTTAGCTTTGGAAGTACTTACAAAATTTCCAAAAAACGATAGTAAAAATATAAGTCGGTTAAAAGTTCGTGTTTAATATAACTTATAATCAATATTTTAGCAGTCGTTAGTATAAAAACTACAAATATAAGAACAACGTAGCAATTGTTCGCATGCAAAGTACTCAACTACCTAGCTGTGAAAGGTACGTCCGACACTTACACTAAAAACCACGGGTGTCATAAATCAATGAAAATATACACTTCCATACGAATTATCATTATAACAACATTGCACTAACAAATGTAGTATGTTTGCGTAGTATCCAAAACTGTAGTTTCTTGGAAAAGACTTAAATATTAGTTTGAAATATGTAGTTTGTGGTAGCGTAGTATTGCATTAGTTCTATGCTTGGAAATTTTAAAGTAGAGCTTGGAACATTTACGGTTTTTTTGTCATTTTCATTACGTACGGTAACTACGGGTGTGGCTTATTAAAAGTTACGACTCAAACAACATTTATAAAAAACTCAATTTAAGGAGTAAACAACAACTTGGGTATTAAATCATTATTCAAATTGACAAAGGATAGACTTTTTTACTCGTTATTTAAACGCAATTAATTGCGATACGAAGAGTTTTAAATTACAAGACATGACAGTTGGTTCACTTACGTCGAATTTGTATATGGTTTTTCGAAGCAACTTTTATAAAGTTCCAGTTTTATTTTTAAAACGGACTAAATTGAGATGGAGGTGAAATAAAAACTTCTAACTTGTCCTATTTTACTACAGCTGATATCACTGGATATAATGTTAGTTATTTTAAAGTTTCTATACGCTGATTATCAAAACGTGACTACTATAGCCATCTAATCGCTCCCGCTGCCGCGCCCACCATCGCCTGTCACTGCGTTAGCTTCCGAAAGCGTTACATTAGCTTATCTTTCAAAAATTATTTTGCTGAATTGATTGATTTTTATTATCAAATATTTTTTATTATAATTAGTTTTTAGTTATATTGATACAACTTGTGAAAAGGTACTGGTTGGTTACGATTGTTAACTTTTCTGTGATAAGCAAAGGTTTCGTGATAAATGGGTAATGAGGCGGTTTGGATAAGATTGTACAATAAATTCTCCTTTACTTGATATGCTTTTGTTTTATTTTAAGAGGTGCCGGATTGTGTTTCCATTTCACGATAATAGATGGCACCACATTTATAATAATATAAATAACAATCGACCTATTTATCATTCCACACTCTCTTCTCACAATGAGAGGGTTAAGGCCATAGTCTGCTACGCTGGCCAAGTGTGGGTTGGCAGTCTTCACACACCTTAGAAAAAAAGTTTTTTTATAAACGTTAACTAAAGTGTGCAGGTTTTCTCACGACGTTTTCCTTCACCGTTAGCAAGAGATAATAATTTAAACTTAAAACGCACTTTCGTAAAGAGGTGCGCGTCATGCATTTGAACTCAGGACCCCCGGATTGAGTGACTGAATTCTTAACCACTAGGCTATCACTGCTCCACATGTATGTTGGTGTTCAATTAAAAAACCTGCCTAGCCCAAAAGGAATCTAATGTAATGATATAATAATGATAATAATAAAAGTCCTTTATTTTTGCGGTCACCCATACATATCGACATTAGCAGAATTAGTATATTTAAGACTTTCCACAAGTGTGACTACAAGTTTTATATGACATAACATTACGAATTGTACTTCCACTTGAAGTATCAGCAAATGCTGCGATTATATTCCAATTCTTATTGAACAATAGTATTAACCACACATTCTATCACTGTTGTTGCTGTCTCACATTTTCGTTAGTATTATGTCTGTAAACTGACACTTGTTCCAAAGAAATGACCTAAACAAATTAGTATATAGACATCTCTCTCCTGTGTATTACGATGTAATAAGTAAGCAAGGGATGATAATATTTACTCAGTTGCCTTGTTGGAAGATTAAATTATGGACATTTGATTTATAATTTCGTAACCCGTTTTATTATTTTTTTACAGTATTAAGATTAATATTATTCCTAAGCACTGTCATTCTGTGAGGATACTAGTGTCCAATAGAGACACGATAAAAGGGTTGGGTTTTAAGGGTTGGATAAAATGAGACCATATTTCCAATTTTAACCGTATAATTCTACACATATTCTAAAATTCGTACTCTGATACATAAATATATAACCTAGCGACCGCTATTCCACCAAAAACATCTCTATTGTAGAGTTCCATAGACATTTCCAACTCTATGCTCTGAGGACCCTCTAGCGACTTCACTAATAATGTAGCTGCTTGATTGTTTGTCTGTTTCAATCTGAAATTAAACAATTTATTTTTTTATTCAACCTCCCGCTAATCTAAAACCAAATACACAGCCAGAGAAAGTGTAATGTTGTCATAGAGATTGTTTTCCACCATCCAACCTACGGTAATGATAAGATGATGGGTACCCAAGAAAGTGGTAGGTATTTGGGGTAAAATTATAAAAGTCACCGATAAAATGACATTAACAAATGACTAACACTGACTAATGTCGGTATTATCGACGAAACATATATAAAGGCATTATACAAAAATGGATATGAGACTTAGTTACCTAGACGGAAAATATTAAAATTAGTTATTTATTTATCCTTATTGTTGGTAACAAAAAGCGGACATAATGCCAAGTGGCATTTTCTACCGCTCAACCCAGGTGATGGTGAAATTTTGGAGTAGACACCGAATCATTTTAATTTTAACAACTGTACCTATAACAAATATTTAAATAATTTTTCTATGTAACAAAAATTAAAAGCATTTAAATATTTTGTATACATACTCGATGGGATTCAATACATGTATTTTTATACATATTGAATATATACGTAACGTATATATTTATGTATGTACGTATGTATGTGCGTATGTATGTGCGTATGTTTGTGCGTATGTTTGTGCGTATGTTTGTGCGTATGTATGTGCGTATGTATGTGCGTATGTATGTGCGTATGTATGTGCGTATGTATGTGCGTATGTATGTGCGTATGTATGTATGTGCGTATGTATGTATGTGCGTATGTACATATGTATGTATGTGCGTATGTATGTATGTTTAAGTAATACTAAACGTTGGGCATACAGGGAGTACAGAGATATTAGAAAATGGTCATACATATTACTTTCGTATAAACTTCGCGCGAAGTAAATTTATATTATTGATTGGTTTGGGTCGTATCGGATTGGAACATTGATTGAATATCGAACATTGACTGATCTGGGTAAACTCACGAGAAGGCGCTGAAGTCTGCCTTGTTGACGGTGGGTGGTGCGTTAACCTGAACCAGCTTCAACTGGAACCTCATCGTAACGTACGGCCACGATGGACCCAAGGACATCGTGAAGAGATTTACCTGTAACATTTGTTCCCCAATTATCGTATTGAGTACATGAAAGTGCAATTTTAAGTACATTAATAATTTTCGAAGAGTAGCTGACAGCAGTTGGATACGAAGAGTCGAGATCGAAGGTCGAGCTCAGTGGCGTGCTATTGGAGAGGCCTATGTTCGACAGTGGACGGCTGTAGGCTGATGATAATGATGAATAATTTTCTATTTGTAAGCTACTCGTATTTTGGCAAAACTATCAGGCGCCTAATATATAGTTTTTCACTTCATTCAGCTTTTAAAATTAAACTATACTATGTCCATGTTTCACGTTATGTATATTTACGTATATAAAGCACGCGGGCATACTTGTAAAACCTGGTACAACTTACCGCCCCTTCTGGCTGCGGTATCTCCAGATTGGAAACAAATGTGATGAAGTTGTAAGAGATGGTGCTGGGCTGGTGCGCGCACTCCCAGTCGCTGGGCGAGCACACCGTCTGGATCTTGGAACAGCGACTGGAAAATATTAGATAGTTGGAAGAGAACAGTATAAAGATTGTCAGTAGGTATTAAATCAGGGATACCGCATTATTGCAATAAAAAGTCAGTAACATATGTTGCCATATTTGATGGTAGATGATAATTATGTAGCCTTTTAATTCCTATCCCATTACTCTTACTTCCTTGGACATCTTGTTACAGTTTGCATAAGTGGGGATGCCTATTAATATTTTATTTACATTTACTTACAAATATAAATGTAATAATGTTGTGTAAAATTTTTCCAACTTTGCAATAGTCCACATTACAAAGTGAAAGACAATGTTGTGGTCAAACATCAACTCACTGTTTACTCTGCAGGCTATACCCAGGGGGGCAGGTGATGCGTTGGCACCGGTACCCTCCACGTGTGTTGAAGCACACATCACTGGTATCGTTCGACCGACCACCTTGGGAACACGTGGCGATTCCCTTTTCACACTCGTCAATGTCTGGAACATGTAACACGATCTGATTACTAAGAGAATCAACGTGAGAGATTAATATCATCATCATCATCATCATCAGCCTGCTCCCGTCCACTGCTGGACATAGGCCTCTCCAATGGCACACCACTGAACTCGATCTTCTGCTCTTCGCATCCAACCACCGCCAGCCACTTTGCGTATATCGTCACTCCACCTAGCTAGAGGGCGTAATAAAACTATTAAACGTAGCGTGGGACGCCCTCTAGCTAGGTGGAGTGAGATTAATATAGCTAGTCAAATTATGAAGTTGACAGGAAAACAAAAGCTTTGCGGACTTGGAGGTTGTAAAAATATTGATGCATCTTAATTCTAACCTAATATCATTGAAGCAACGCTAAATAATTAACAGAGAGAATATATAAGACGCTGGTAAGAGAAAAGCAGAGAAGAATGACATTAATTGTTTATTGCACCAAATAAACATCTGCGATTATCTTAAAATAAAGCGAAACCCTACATTTCAACTAAATACGTTTAATGTTGTTATCTTAAATTTAATTCCCAGAAGAGTTTTGTATTTTTGGGGTAAAGTAGTGTATGCGACTCTTCGATCTTAATAGATCGAAGACTTAATAGTCTACTTTTAAAAATACTCCCTTTACAAAACTACCCTTATAAATAGTCCCATTTACCCGTCGCTCTGCTGTTGCGTCACAGAGGGACAAACAAACAAACACACTTTCGCATTTAGTAATCAGCAGGAATAAGGCTTATAATATATTTGCTATTTGTGAGCCTGGAAGGTTCTAGAATCTTCGATCTGTCGATCGAAATTCAAATTTATATTCGAATTTTAAGTGTGTACTGTGCCCTTACCAATGCAGCTCTTCTGGTCTAGTGACAGCCGATACCCAGATGGACACGTGCACCGGTAACTGCCAGGTTCGTTGAGACATTTACCACGACAGAGAGCCTTCGATTTGTACTCCGTGCACTCATCCACATCAGAACACGTGCTGAAAGAACAAAATTATGCTTATATATTACAATTTTCCTTATTATACTTTACATAAATATATTCATTCATGTGATTGGACGTTACTTCATGTCACAATCACTTCACTTGTACTTTGTAAACATATCGATATTCCATTATTCATTCCATTTCCATTCACATAACGCACACAATAAAAGAAATCTAATACGGAATATTTATAGTTATGACAATGCAGAAAAGAAAAAAGATTTTTCACTGTTTAAAAGATTTCCGACAGAATAGGTCCAATTTGGCATTAAGTGCCTAATAAATTGACCTTGATATCAAACATTGCATTTTACCATTACTCCAGGCGTTATGAAATGCATATCTCAAAAACCGTACACTCGCTGGTATCGATGAATTTATTATTATTACACATAGAATAGAAACTTTAAACAACGGGTGAAACATGGGAGTACTACACTCTTCTGCCTACCTCTTCGGAGAAATACAGCCGTGATGTTACGTTAGTACCCTAGTACCTGTTATCCGAGTTGAGTCTGTATCCTCGATGACAGGAGCACCTGTAGCCGCCCCATACATTGTTGCAACGTTGCTGGCACAACGATCCAGCCCGGGCTTCAGTGCATTCATCCAAGTCTACGCAAACCTGGATGAAACCAGAAATATGAAGATTAAATAAAACAAAGGTGAATATGCTCTTCCTAGGCCGGCGTGTCTAGGAAAACTTAGGACGCATCTGCACTTTTCATCACGCAACATCGCGGTCAAGCGTTTACCTATCACATGATAAAATATGTTTTATGTTTTTCATACCGAAGTACAATTTTCCTCTAATTATTAGATATATATAATTATTTAAATAACACAATTCGTACCATTACACAAAGTGAATTCAAAAAGCACAGTTGCTCTAATGACTGCTGACAAAACATAATTATGAATAATAGTAATTAAAATAAAAAATAATAATCGACCCATTAACATTCCACTGTTGGAATATGGGTCTCCTTCCATATTGAGAGGGTTAAGGCCGTAGTC
>DWJK01000496.1:0-21779 GCA_018248815.1 Croniades pieria auraria
CACCGTTAGCAAGTGATATTTAAATTTAAAACGTACTTTTGTAAAGAGGTGCGCGCCATGGATTTGAACCCAGCACCGCCAGAGTGAGAGGCAGAATTATTAACCGCTAGGCTATCACTGCTACAGTATTCGATGTACTGTACATAGAAAACTTTTTATACCTATGACAGCACTCATATTCATAGCACTGGTTTTTCATAGACTAAGTGCTAATCCAAAATTATCATGTAGACGAGTTGTCAACCTTAGGAGTTAGCACTATAATTTTAGTATGCAACACAAGTAGCACTTAATTAAAATCATTTTTTCTTATAGTTCTTTTAATTTGTCTGTCACACTTATTGAGGTATATAAAACTAACAATGGCAATATTTCACATGAATATGTTTATCAGGATCACTGATTGTTTGTGAAGAAAATATGGGTATCATCAGGGTAATGGCAATAGGCTCACCACCTATTCCATGGGACTTAACCGTAACTGGTGAAGCGTGGCGGTGTACTACAGTCCTCTGCCTACTCCTTCGGGGATTACAGGTGTGATGTTACGTTTTTTTTATCAGGATATCTATCCTCCGTAGAAACAATGTTCCTTACGTTTTTTATTCTACTCTGAATGTTACTTGATATAGAGAAATTATTGATATTTGTATATTTTCGACATGTAGAAAAAAATCTTATGCACACAAAACTCTCCAATTTGGACAACAGAAAGCCAATTCATTACAAATTTTTGTCTTCCAACATGTATAAAGTCAAATTCATGTAATACTACCAATAATATTACCCATAATACAGCACCATATCAAATCAAACCAAGGGTTCTCCATTGAATCAATTTCAATCCCAGTGTTGCTCTAATAGATGTGTGAGGATAAATTATTAATAAATAAAATAGGTCAAGTACATAGCGGATGAGAGCATGAACATTCAAATGAAGATTGATATTCCAGTGGGGGCTCACAATTAAGGAACAATAAATCATTATTCAAGAACAGTTAAACATTTCAATAGGTTTGTTTGTGTTGAATTGAACATATTATTTTAATTTAGAAAGTTTTCTGTTAGACTGCCTCCTTGGTCGAGTGGTTGCAAGCGCGACTGCCGATCGGGAGGTCCTGGGTTCAAATACCGGGTAGAGAGAGTACTATTGGATTTTTCTAATTTAGAATTTCTAGTAGTGACTTGGGAGTCTAGATTTGTGCTTGGTGTATGGCAAAAAGCTCACCACCTATTACATGGGACTTAAACGTAACTGATGAAACGTGGGAGTTTACTACACTCCTCTGCCTACATCTTCGGGGATTATAGGCGTGATGTTACGTAGAATTTTTTCATTACGCCATCTCATAATATCACCAATTGATATCTTGTGTAAATATGACGAAAAAGAAAAGAGCATGATAAAATACAGTGAAATCTTAAAATGCCATTGAAATAAAGTACATGACAAATTGTATCTAAATTTTGGAATCAGAACCTTCAGAATCAAAGATAAATGTTAAGATGGCTTATAGACAGTTAATTAGTTGAAGAAAATGCTTTACTGGCGCAACAACGGATAGGATAATTCTTTCTAAATGAAGACACTATAAAAATGTACTAAAAGTAGGTGCTTGTACAATGAACTACTACAATATATAAGAATATAAATCATATTGAAACATACCTCATTAAAAACGTCAGTAGCATTCTGCACAGAGTGCAAGTCCAATGTATCAACTCCTTTGCCCTCATCAAAGTGTCGTTCAATTTCTGCTATTGGAGCGCGCAGAGCGCTCAATTCCCTGCAAAAGATATGCTGTTGAATTTTTATCATTATTATATTGACATACTATCTAGATGAGTCAGCTTGTATGCAAAAATACTATTGCTTACATCATCAAAAATTACAGAAGTAGATTACAAATGATTATTCATACTTGTTTTTTATTGTAGCTGATAAGAAATCAAATGAATTTAGATAATCCAGTAAGTAATAACAGTTGTCACCACTATCACAAACCTATGTATCATTTCACAGTTCTCGAGACACTTCTCAAAACATCACGGGTTAAGCTGATAGGCTGCCACTATATAAGTACTAGTAGAGATATTTCCTTAGAAAAATTTTGTGAGACCTCTAAGGAGTGCAGGTTTTTTTATGATGTTTTCCTTAATTATATTGAAAATATAAAAAAAAAACAATACATTCTTGAATATGTTAATATTGCACCAGAAAAAGAAATATTATTTTGTGTCAACAAACTGTTTAGACTACCCTCACACTTAGCAATACTCATTTTTAACTCGATTTATTTATGGATCTGAATATTTAAGTCAATATTTCACTAAATAAATTAATGGTTTTCAATACAAAATATTTTTTCTTTGCTCTATTAGTCTGGAGGTATTCATAAAAAAAAACTCATACATAGCAATCACAATCTCAGATATGATCTCGTGGTAGTCCTTCTGATCTTCTCCATTGACTTTGGTGGAGCCAGCGATCGGCACTATCTTCATCACACGCGCACGCCCATCGCTCGCGCGCCAGAGGAACACCTCGCCGTATACGCCTTCGCCGATCTTGCGGCAGTTCTTGAGCACCCTGGTGGATGAGGAGCAAATGGTGAATGAAATCAATCAAGCATTACTTACAAAACAAAAGTAGAATTTAATTTAATGAAAACCGCGCATGAGCAGAACACTGCAATATAATTATTTTGCCGGCAATTAGTACTTAAATATGTGGAAGCCAAACAGTTTATGAATTAGCATTGTATAATGTGGACTGCAAACTACAAGATTTCAAAGAAAGTTCTCAAGCATGACTCACTGTTAGATATTTGTATGACTCAATCCCTCACATTTTTCATAAGGTTTACATAATCGAATTGTCATCAATATTATTGGTACATTATGTATTTATATATTAGCATAAGATGTAATGAGCATTACAAATTGTTCATGATATCATAATTTACTCCCTCATGCATGAATATCTATTGCAATGATGTAAACAGTTCATAGAGCAAAAGGATGGAGAAATAAACGTGATTGAACACAATATTTTCTATACAAATATACTAAGTGAGACTTCGAGAGACCAATTAACTGATATTGCAAAACTACCCTCTTCATAGAACCAAAGTATTGAATTACTTGCAACACTATTCTACAATGATTTTAAATCTCTACTGATAACACAGCTAGATACAATTAAATACAATATTTAAAGCATAGTTCTCAATAGGTGGCGAGTGCCAATAATATATGTGGCTTCATATGAGCAAACACAGACACTTGTAAATAATCCACTTTTTTATGATCATACCATTATCTTTATCATGATATGTGTACTTTTTGGCAATTATCATGTTTGGGTGACTGTTTTAATTTTATCTTTTATCTGTCTGTTTGCTTTTTATGAACTGTCTAGATTTCGTTTGGTTCAATTGCTATTTGATTCATAAAAAATCATAATTGTTCATTAATGATTTAACATTAAAATCATAATTGTTCATTATTGATTTAACATTAAAGCAAAATAAATTTAGCTAGAAGAATTGTCTGTGAATTTGTCGTGACATTGATTACTATGTGATCAAAACAAGTCCAGGTAGCATGTCAAGCCAAACTTAGTACCAGTTAAAATCACAATGGATTTTGACATAACAATCAGTTGTAAAATGTAATGAATACCTGCCACAAAATAGAACTGTGAGTGTACCATAAGTGTGACTATCACATCATTGCAACTAGGAAAACTGAGTTATAAGCAATGATAGTTAAAAGACAAAACTTGCATTCGGGAAGAAAAGAAATGTATTACAGATAGAAATAAGGTATACTTGAAGATGAGATATTTTTACAAATTTTTCCAACACTATATTTCGGAGAACATATTTAACCATTTGTGTGTGTTACTGTGACCAGGTTAACATGCTGATACTGTTACGTAAATATATTATCATACCTATAATCCTCAAAGTAATAGGCAAAGGAGTCTGGTACATTCCCATGTTTCACCAGTTACATTTATATCCCCTTATGGAGTAGGGGGTGAACCTATTGCTGTACACCAGGCACAAATCCAAACTTTCGAGTCACTATTAGAAATTTCAAAATAGAATATACTGATACTGTAATTTTTGTATATAAAGATTTGCTATAAAATTAAGATACTGTATTTATGACAGTTTAATAAATACAGTATCTCATATATCTTATATAGTATCTTATATATCTCCATATTGGCAGCCAAACATTAAACTGATTGTTACATACATTTCAAATGATAAAATGAAGAATGCAGTGTCTTAATTTAGTATGAAACAACAGAATATCGGGATTCTTGTGTAAATTAATTTACCTGTCACATATTTCTAAAGAGTAATTTATAGTATAATAGACACATGGACAGCATATAAATATTAAATATATATATATAATGTCTGATGCATTCCACGTTGTCTTCATTATCTTATCTATCAGTAACATGTCTTAAATTTTTACTATTGTTTCGAATTATTATATATTCTTATCGTCAAGTAAAATCTGAAAGCCAGTATGTACATATACTCAGTGTCACACCTATTTCTCATAAGGGTAGGTAGAAATTAAGAAATTGCAATAGCTACACTTCAGACAGCTTCTTTCACCTTTCTACTGTTGTCAATACAGTTACTGGTTCTTCTTTTAAAAAGCCTTCAATTTCATTGTCATCGATACACTTAGGTTTCCCTCTACTAATTTAACTAACCAAAAAAGGCGGTAACTCTAAAACGTTTATTTATTGTAAAAGATTTGGATTAAATTGTACATGTGGTATTTTTTTCAATATAGGGTAAAATATAAAAAAGACAAAAAAAAATAAAAATGAAAAAGACGCGTACGCATAACCTAAAAACGTTAAACATTGTGACATTATTTTATTCGCTAGATTCCACTACAAACTGTTTTTATTGGTAGAACAAGGCCGAGATTCTGCTAACGGATGTCGATACCTACTTTCGTATTAAGCACAAGGGTATCGGGTTACATCGTGCATCAGTGCTGGTACTTACGGATCTGGATAGCATTCATCGAACAGTATGGGTTCTGTTTGATTGCAGCGTCGGAGGACGTAGTCGCGCGCTGTGGCTATACGGTTCGACGTATCATGGAACTTGTCTAAGATCGTGACCTCGTGTTCGGAGTCACTAATCGACAACTTTGATAGCTCGACAATCGTATCATCACAGTCCCCGTTCAAAAATCCTGCAAAACAATCCACCGAATCAGCGCAGGTAAAAACGGGAGCGTGACATGACACACACAAGGAAGTTGGACGAACGGAGGCAGTGACGACAGCGACGGGCGAACTTTCGCCTTGCATGAGTAAGCGCTGTTACGTATACGAGAAACCACGACGTCAAATAACAATATCGCCATACGAACGTTACAACAATTAAAACTAACCTGTGTATTGCAGAGAAAGATGCATGCACTTGGCTTTAGACACTTTTTGTCGAACAAAGACGCAGAACCAAGCTATTATCCCGTTAAGGATAATAAATGGCAGTCAAAATATCTCAATAAAACACAAGTTTCACACAGTTCTTATAATTTAACTACTATTGAACACAATAGTAGCACTTGTTACACTAAAAACTTAAATAGCACGCAATAAGTTTATAATAACAAAAAAATAAAAATTATGGACAATAGCCAACAGCGTCTTCTTCCGCGAATGAAGAATGTCATTCATTCTCAAATTATACCTTTTTAAAAAACGTAAACGCTGGTGGTGGGGAAATGGCTGTGTTACTAGCACAATAATTTAAATTACTCCCATTGTAATTTGATATCATTGAAATTGAACTATTGTAGTGTACATTTATGTTATACTATTTAAGTTAATTATTAATAATATTTATATTATACTATTTAAGACAATAAAAACTTAATCCATTTATTTTATTGAACTGAACATTAATTTACCTTTTAATTCGACGAAAAGACCCGAAGAGCATGAACTGTAGCTGGATGCATTGGGATCCTGAAAATTTTTTTTTTTAGTAATAAATTCTTCAGTAAAAGCTCCTTATTGGTTGGGGATACGTTCCATAAATATGCCGCTAATACACAAGCCGCGAATATGGAATGGTAATTAGTATAGAATCATAGGGGATACGTTCCAAGGTTCCAAAAAAAGCAATGTGTACGTTAAAATAAAGTGAATTTATTGATAAATTAGCAATTAAAACCATTCTTTATTGTTAATTTTAGGCAAAGGTTTAAAGAATTTAGTATTTTTTTCTTACATCGCCACTTTTAAAAATTGTTTAAATTGAGATTGATATTCAGACGTAGCACAAAAAAATTGCCTTTTAAAAATAAGACTCCTTTCCATAGATGGATAAATTTTCGTAAAGTAATCACAGTTTGCTAGCCATTATTAAGCCTTCACTCGAGTTTTTTTAATTCAATTCAATTCAAGGTCTAATTCTTCAGTCACGAAGTTGTGGCGGCAAAATTTGGTAATTACCTATAAACTAGTAGCAGTAAGGTTTGTTTTAGTTTGATATTAGTCCATTCGTTTACATCCTTTATAAAAACCGCATCGGCACGTGCCCGCAGTACTCAAGGGATGCCGACGCGTTAATAAAAGAATCTTTTTGTGTTTACCGATTGCATCGGCGAATAAGAGATTTTTAGCCGCGAATAAAGGAACTGGGATGCACTTTTTTCACCCGCGAATATTGAATTAGGAAACTGTAAATAAGGAGCTTTTACTGTATTTATAAACAAAAAATAAATTTTAATAATGAACATACATACATTGACTATTTTAATAGTTGGCCTACTGGGTTTGGAGAAGAATGTACTTCTGCGACTAATAACTGATTCATTGTGTAGTGAACCTGAAACAGCTGTATTTTTTTTTAATCCTGCAAAATATTAGAATACAATCCTAGTATGTTTTCAAATAATTATTAAAAATTGAAAATTAACATATATACCTGACATTACACTGAAACTTTGGTTGATTGTGACATATTTGAAGTTTATTATATGGCATAGAAAACAGCAAACATAATTTGAAAAAGTTCACATGAACAAAAAACCTAAGGTTTTCATGACCATAATAGTTGTTCAATTTATTACAAAAAAAAAAACAAGATTACCCTGAAATTCTTGCATTTCCATAGTACTAATTACACTTTGCCTGTATTTTTTTCCCTTGGTTTTTATGGAGTCTTCATCTAGCATGGAGCAGTCAAAAGTATCTCCCATAGTGGTCATTCTTCTGTATATGCTTAATGACCTTTCCCATTTCTTGCCTGGTTTCAAGACTATACCTTGACTTGGGTGAATATTATTTGTAAGTGTTTGTGATAAACCAATAGTGGATTCTCTAAATTGTTTTGAACTTTTCCATGTGTTAACATCTGCGATGTATTCATCATGATTTAGTTGTAGTATCTTAGTGTGTGATACAAATTCATCATCCTCTTTCTTGCTTTGGTCATTATTTAAGATACTTCCTTCACAATCATAAACAAGTGTATCATTTTCTATAACATCATCAGATGTTTCTGGAACTTCTTTATCAGTAAGTGAAATATTACTAATATTAGCAACAGTCAAACTATTATTAATTTCATTTGTTTCTATTAGCTCATCTTGTCTTAAATCATGATCTTTGGAGTGCAGCTGAATATTAGAACTAATTGCTTCCTCAGTTTCCTCATCAACATTATTCAAATTACTATCATAAAAATCATTAGCTAGGATATCATTTCCCACATTGTTTGATTTTTCTAGTAGATTACTATTATTACTAAGAGCAGTCTTATCAAAAATAGTGCTATTATTACTACAGTATGTCTTATCCAAATTAAATAGGAACGAATCGTTCACCACATCATGCCGTCTTCTTGTCGTTACAAAACTAACATATTTCTCTTCCCCATGTATTTCCCTTAAACACGAATTGTCATTTTCAGATACTGACAAATTGCCTTCAATACAATCTAATTCTAAATTTTTACTACATAATTTGTCAGTATGCATACTGTTATTTGAAATGTTAAGGGAATCATTATCTATTTGGTGTACTTCTTCATTTCTGTCATTGTCATTTTCATAAATATTACCTGATATATCAGCTACTTCTGTGACATCTTGCACATTATCATTGTTATATGAATAATCAGCAATTCTCTCAAAGTATTTCTTAAATATTGAGTCTTTCATTCTCTCTATTACTACAATGGGCTTATGTTCAACTGCTTTTAACAAACCTGGCTCTGATATATTATCACTGTCACATGTATCATAGTGTGATTCATTTTCTGACATAACAGATGTATTGTCACCTTCTTCTTCTTTATTTATACAGGAGCTATTATTTAAATAGATACTACCATCGAGGCTATTACCATCTTCATTTTCTGTTGATAATCTTTGCTTAAAGTTTGAATGTTCCATTAAAGATCCAGCTTTGCCAAAATCATCATCTATACTGTTTTTAGCCAACCCTTCTCTATACCGCTTGAGATTAATAAAATTATTTTCAACATTTTCATTTGAGTAATTGGCAGAAAAACCTAGAAAAGGTTCCAATTCGGTTAACTGTAATGAACTTGGGTAGTTAGGATGTATTTTACTTTGGAAAGATGTGTCTGGATTTGATATGTGAAAACAGTTAATACTTCTATTTTCTCTGTGTTTACTGTCTTCATCACTTTCTAATTCATCCGAACATATTGTTTTTAAAGTTTTCTTTGTAATATTTTCTATAATACTGTGGTCCGACTTTAGTGATAAGACATCTTCATTATCAGTACAAATAACACTGGCATTACTTTTGGTTTCGTTCGTTTCAGTGACATTTTTGTAATCATTTATTAGATCCATTTGTATGGGTGAAAATCTGTAGATAGATTTACCCCTATATTTTTCAAAAAAGGGTGTACTACACTGTGGTGAACTTGGAAGCAAAGGTGAATGAGTGGTATTAAATTTAACATTATTAAAGCTACTGTTTCTATCTGCAGATGTTCTTCTATTTTCTGCACCTAATTTATTCAAGGTAGGCAAATTTTTAACCATTTTATAAATAGACTCATCAAGAGATATAGGGCCAGATATTCTTTCTTTTTCTACCACTAACTTATGTGCTTTGATATTTGATGTGTTTTGAGAAAGATCACTTTCACCACTTGCTATGTTTTCTTTACTTGAATCTGAAATAATTTATGTGATAATTAGTTTATACATCTAAAGTGTTAATGATCAGAAGGTTTATAGTTTCGAAACGTTTGCCTACCTTCACTGCTAGAATAATTGAATTTTTTCGCTTTTGTTAATTTTTTCCTGCAGTAACTTCTTCCAGTACTGCAACCATTTTCAAATAATGTAAATAAACAGATAATAAAATATGTTGTACACTATACATTTATTTAAATATTTCATATTACTGTGTGTTATCACCTGGTGAAAAACTAAATAAATATTCATAGCCCCAATATTTTTGAATATAGTGTGCATGTAATGCAACCTTTCACAATCCAGTGCTGGACATCACCTCCCATAGTTATAATAACATTTGACATATTGAGCTAAGTTGAATACATGTTAGTAGTACATGTATCACAACCATATTGTAGAAACATACTGAACTATATAGAGTTTAACAGTACTATTTACTATTATTCACTGCTAAATAAAGGGGCAACACTGGACATAAATATCAGTGAAATAAATAAATAAATAAGGCAAATATCAATAACAATGTACTAAAACAATAATTGTATGATCCAAATGTATTTAATTATGTTGCATCTTACTACACATTAACAAATTAGTAAAAAGATAATCTAGAAATATAAGTTTTAATTTGTAAGGGTAAATTAATTTATGCAGGAAGTTTGAATGTAACCATATACTTTCTAAGAATTTTTATATGTATAATTAAATAAAACTTACGTTTTAGCTCTTGCTAAATTAAGCGATCCTGTTGGTGCGGGGGAATTCAAAAGTTGGTCGAACAAATCAGGTACCTTGTTTACACGGATGGATTTGTCAGGAGTTAGATACGCTGACTCTGATAACGACTGCCGAATCGGTTCAGGATCCTTCAGTCTTTTGACATATTTTCTCTTCCGAACTTTATTGGAAGCGGCCGTGTATGGATTCGATGAACTAACACACGACAACTCTCGCTTAACTTGCTTGATGTTTTGTATATAAAAAGCATCAAATACAGAAGTCTTAGCATCCACAGAAAGGACCATATCTCGGTGGTCAACTGCATTTCCAGCATCCTTCTTAGATTTATATGTTCGTCTCATCGTAAACAATAAATAAAATTTATTAGACTAATTGCTACTATTCTAAATTTGAAACAGAAACATTCGTTAGACTTGTGACAGTACAACAGATAAAAACTCATTATGATAGAAATCAGGTTGTCAGTGACGAACAGATTAAAAATAAACTGTTAATAATATCAATATGGATAACATTATATACGCTTATAAAAATTGGTACCAGCAACTCAGTTATTGGAAATCGAATAACTTATTAAAATTACTTCTTATGCTATTACTATACGGATTGAAATTAATGTTGGCGAATTACGAACATGCAGACATATTCATTGATATTTATTCAATACAAAACGTAAGTAGACATGTAATGAAGAATAAATAATAATTTAAAAAAAAAGATAACAATACACAGTACTTAAAACCGGAACTAAAAAGTAAAAAATAATTTAGAATAAAGAATAGTTTGTTAGATAGAATTCATCAGTTAATGATGGACAAAATAAAAATTAAGTTCATGAGAAAACATTAATTTTATTGTAAAAAACTCAACTAATTGGTGAAACGTGGGAGTGTACCACACTCCTCTGCCTACCCCTTCGGGGATTACAGACGTGATGTTACGTTTTATGTTACGTAAAAACTCAAACATGTTGAAAGTGTGCGGGTGCCTTGTCATATTTTTGTGTGTACGTGTTCAGGAAGACAACCCACAACGAACTTTTATTGAAAGTCAGTTCTCATATACCAAAGTCAGAACTTTTATTGAAAGTCAATTCTCATATACCAAGGTAGTAAAACCCCTCTAATTAATGAACAATCGATTCCTGCGCACGGCCTCCAGATTTTCCAGATACGTGCGCAATGTCCATCTACATTTTAAAACGATAACCCATTTCTTGAAAAATCGAATCGTGCTACTTTAACAACGCTGATTAAAACGTTCATATTACAAGTGCTAATTTAACAAAGCTTATTAAAACATTCATATCACACGACAGGGGTACAAACTCTGTACATACGCCCGATTCAGTCCTTTTTATAGACACCGTAGTGAGATACTTGATTATCGCGACTCATCACTATTGTACAGTAACTCAAAACAGAACGAAGGCAGTTTGAAAAAAAGAACCAATTATTTTCTCACCTATATCTATTTGTTTTTAAGACAATTCCTGTAGTTAACGCTATATAATACAAACTGTATCAGGCTAGCTGTCAAACAATTTACATATTATGTACTGTTTGAGTAATATATATAATATTTAATATTTAGATCAAAGATAAAGATCAGGGATATCTTTGGCTAAATTCCGTTAGAACAATTGAAAATCAGTTTTTGATTTATTATCGCCTATAAATATGCATACATTTTTTTATTCGTGGCCGTTCCACCGTAAGCCGTACGTAAAGCGTTCAACTAGGTAAATTGCACAAATCATCTTTAACGCAAAACGTCACAAACGGTTCAACTCTTATTCCATACACAACACAATACCATGCCAACAAAAACCATACATATTCTAAGCTCTGTAAGGTTGTTGTAGATTACTCCTTAAAAATTTACTTTGTATACCATAGAATCTAGAAAGAAAATAATTTGTTATAAATTAAATTTATAAAGGAATAAATAAATCTGATTTTTTACAGAGACAAAAATTATTATTAAACAAGTAACTTCGCTTTTTAGGTCTGCAACATAAAATTGCTTAATTTTGTATTAAGACTGCTTAATTTTTCTAAATTGATTACATTTTCGCTGGACGGATTGTGCTATACGATTGTTGGCTTGGACGGTGTTGTTCTACAGTTCATATTCCATTCGTTCGATGTTGGACAGTTGGCCTGCTGAATGATTCGCGTGTCAGATGATCTGTATAGGTATTATTGCAAATTTTGCCTTTTTGAACCTATATCTCGGAAACGACGGAACCGCCGTAAAATATCACATAAATTTCACATTCTACTAAATAGTATTTATTTCCAATATTTTCCATGAATTGCCTTCAGTTTTGTAAAAAGAGATTGCCATGTAAAATGTATTCCTACTACGTTTTTTGGGTATTTAAATTTGGTAAAAGTAGGTTGTGACAGTAGAAAACACCTTTAACTTCGTGTTGTAAGAAAATTATACACCTGCGATAGTGGTATCTTCATTTTTGTCTATATCTTAGGCACATCATAAACATTTTTTACACTGTATTATGGGAAATAAAATTAATATTTACACAATTTAATACTTTTACACATTTCGAGAAAATTTTTGAACAACACTTTTGTATAGCGTACATGATTAAGATAAAGCCAGTAAATTCATTTTTATAGACTAGGTTTATTTAAATTCTATTGTACAATATGTTTATTGTCATATTTTTACTTTAAAAAAGCAGAATGTGAGTTTATGAATTTTTTTAATAAAGTATATATAACACAGCAGAGAAATTTGCTTCTAAACATTGCAAAATGTTCATAAAATGTTATTATATAAAATATCTACACACTTATAAATTAAATAACAAAAATTTAAATTGGCAACACTCCTGGTTTTGAATTTATAACAAAATACATACACATATAAAACACGTTATTAACTACCCGCTTTGAAAATAGAACATTTCCAAAAAAGAACGCATTTATTGTTTTTTTAACAAAATGCAAATCTCTATATAACAAATGAATCACGAATATACTCACGTATCTATTAATATAGTGCTGAGTATAACGAGGTATTCAGTAAAATGAGAAAATATATTTTTTCATTTTCAATTGCAGATTTGCCCGAAAAGCGTAAATATTCAATTTAATCGTACCGATAAGCAAATAAATATTAACTTGGTTCCAATGTGATAGATGTGTTTGGTTAGCAAGAGCTAAGATACAACAGTGTTTTGCTCGTTCTGCAACATTTGAAGTGCATAATGATCTACTAAAATATCAATAAGATAAAAAAACGTAACTCCACGCCTGTAATTCCCGAAGAGGTAGGCAGAGGAGTTTAGTATACTCCCACGTTTTACCAGTTACGCTTATGTCCCATGGAATAGGTGGTGAGCCCCTATTGCCATACACCGGGCACAAGTCCAAACTCCAAGTCACTACTAGAAATTCTAAATTAGAAAAATCTAATAGTACCCGACCCGGGATTTGAACCCAGGACCTCCTGATCGGCAGTCGCGCATACAACCACTCGACCAACGAGGTAGTCAATATGATAAGATTAATAATTACTAACATTATATGTGAATGATTCATACAAATGACAGAGAATAAAATATAGTTACTTATATAGTACAAGCAAATTGCAAATAGACATTTTCATGTCATAATATATCTTAAATATTGGCCATGAAACATTTTCAATAAATCACTTTCAAAACCAAGAGTTACTTCAATTTAGTGCTAAAGGAATGGCCATAACACAGTACTAAGGCAACTGTGAACAAAAAATAATAAAAAAATAAACATTATTTGCAGTAAACTCTAGTAAAGAGTAACAAAGATCAGATAACACAATAATTATTATATGTATCCATTATTTACAATTTTGTAAATTGGCAAACCAAACCTTATATTTTGAATTTTAGATTAAACCAAAAGCAAAAATTTGAACATGGTAATGGTCTTATATAGTCCTATATCCTATCCTCTGTAGGTTATGAACTCTTTTACTATCACTTGTACATTATGTTTCAATAACATTTTTAGTCAACACAAAATACATTCAAGACCAAATTTAAATTGACCCAAAATGTTCAAAAGCTATGGCCTTTACTTTCCACTTGCAGTTTGTAAAAAAAACTGTGATAATAAAAAATTTAGATTAAATTTTTTCTTAAATAAATATCTGTAAATCTGTAGACCATAGAGCTTTCTAAACTTTCTTACTGTTGGTCTAATCTAAGCATGGTATGCATATCACAATTATAAAATGAAATTTGTAAGAATACCATTTTTGGCATTTAGAGAGATCCTTATGACAAACAGCTGTGCTAAGTCTGAAGATGTTTAACAATATAGGAAACATCTTTAATTTTTTTAAAGGCATATAATAATAATATCGTTTTCTGTGACGTTAATTGTTTAAAAGAATTCTAACAACAATATTAATCTAACGTATAAAAGCTGCATAAAATGTATGCTTTTATAAAAATCGATTGCACATTCTTAACCAGACACATATGTTACACAACATACATGTTAAAAATACTTTGTAGAATAGAATGTTGCCATTATTGAAAAAAAAAAAATCAGAAATATTTATATCAACATTTGTAAGGTACACCACAGTTTGACTCAAGTTTTTAATACAAACAAATAAAATATAAAAATAAAACGTAACATTTGCATATAAAAGATTGTTTTTCCAATGAACTGCAATGCAACATACTAAAAGAAACATCTGTTATTATTAATGATATGACATTGCATTGCATTGCATTACAAAGATTAATCAGTCTCCATGTAAATTAAATACATCTATGCTTTTTATGAATAAGTATTCACTTATTTCAATTAAAAACTTGAGTACAATAGTAATTTATTTCATCTATACTTATCTGGAACCATATTTAATATATAATGATCCTACAATTTTTTGTATTTGGAACAGATGCTCAGAATTATAAAAGTATGCTAGCTAGATTAATCTAAACTATAATACAATGTTAACTGTTTACATAGTATAGTAATTTTTTATAGTTTTTGGAAGAAATGTTCAGGCAGTTTTATTCTAGGGTTTGCAATATCAGGAGTTTTAAATTTTATGAACTGTGATGCAACAAGAAATAACCATTTGTGAACTTTCTCAGTTCTTATCAGCAACATTATAACAAGACTGGAAGCTGTATTCAAACACAGTAATATGATATTTTTTGAGAAGCAAAATAATTTTTATGATGCCAAGAGCCTATCAATAACAACACAGGTAAACAATATAATGCCAATGTTACCATATTCCAGTGTTGTTGAAACATTATGAGGACTCATGTTTGAACAGATCATGTTAATGAGAATAGTAAGTTCCAGCACTGGGGTCTCTAGTAAAAGCACCTACAAAAAAGGCAGATTAAGCATTTCTAGAGTGCTTGTTTGCAAGAATGACCCAAATCTGTATCAAGATGAGTTCATACCTATTTGACACTTTCAGTTTCATGAGTGAAAGTGTCAAATAGGTCCGTAACAAACATTCATTTTATATCTTCTTATTGTTCAATGGCACCTTAACAGTTTAAGCTTCCAATTTATTTATATAATAAATATATTAATTAACAAATGACACATGACTATATGGATCTGAATTTCAAAATTACAAGCCCCAATCAAACCCTATGATACAATTTATATTATCATTATGGATTATTTTTGCTAGGCATTTTTTTAACCATAAACTAAAATTAAAATAACCTTAACCAGCTTCAATACCTTATATCTAATGGTCAATGAGTTTGTGCAAATAATTAATTGAGATATCACATCAAATTGTTTAAATTCGGCAGAATTTCTTACATCACAATTAGGAGAACACATCAATGGGGTGCGGCGACATGGTGGTTAGATTAGTTCGGGTGGGGCTCGCCAGTGGATCCTCATGAGATTCCAGACTTTTCGCTTCCATGGTCGCTAATTTCACAGCCTCTTTGTACGCACCTCTCTTCTTTTTGTTAAATCGAATCTGAAACAAACACATTTTATTAATTTTACACCAACATACAAGGCCAAAAATTTTTAGTGTCACCTGTTGCTGGATTATTCATAAATTTAACATCACGCCTGTAATTGCGGAAGCGGTGAGCAGAGGAGTGTCGTACACTCCCACATTTCACCAGTTACGTTTAAGTCTCATGGAATAGGTGGTGAGCCTATTGCCATATACCGGGCACTGATACAGACTCCCAAGTTACTGCTAGGAATTCGAGACTAGAAAATTCCCATAGCACCCGACCTGGATTTGAATCCAGGACCTCCCTTTCGACCACTCGACCAACGAGGCAGTCAAATGGATTAATCATCTTTAGCCATTTAAGGATGAGTAGTAGCGGGTGTATTCTAATCAAGAACAAAAGTGCAGAGTGCGACCTGCTTAAGAACAACTAGTCCAGGAGGTACAGACCTGAACTGACCCTATTTATTGGTTCCAAGAGAAAAAGTAACATTTACGAGAATCTTCTGTGCCTGTTGGTAGTTTACAACCAGGCAGTAAGCAATGACAGAAAACAATTCCCTCTACATCATCACACACACATATCTTCAAGCCAGGTCCCATATAACTTAGACAGAGTTAACTATCTAAACAATGTGAGCATACATAACATAACTGATTGATGGTCTATGTATTGTTTAAGTATTTAGCAACCTAGGACATTTGTATTTATTTCACTTTTTTTTTATTTGGAAGATGGTGGATAACGAAAAATAAACATCCTAAACTTGTTATCCTTCTTAAAAACCACCAAATTTTTCATGCACATCCAATGTTCATAACAGAGACTATGTCATTTATGTGAAGACAATAAAATTTTATCATTCAATTGAGGGATCGAAAGAGTGCAGATAGTAGATGAGCCACAAGGATCTGCATTGGATCTCAAACTTAATATTTTGTACACCTATGATCTCTATGATAAACAAGAGTTCACTACCAGCATTTTCTTTAATGATAACAAGACCTTTGGTAATAGGTTCTGTACAATACGACACCACACAATATATTCAAGTGTAATCAATGACACATTATTACCAATCTTGATTTATTTCCTCCCAGTATGGTACTATGAATTGACATCTTATCCGTCTTATTATTTTAATGGTATTTACTTATGTAAAGTCCAGACTGAATTAAATAATCCACAAATGCTTAGTTTACAATTAAATCATAATAATCAGTCAAAAAGGCGAAAGGCTGTAGGCAGATGCTGGATGTGACAAGACGAGGACAGGGCGCGATGGCGCTCATTGGGGGAGGCCTATGTCTAGCAGTGGACTGAGATAGGCTGATGATGACAATGTATCAGTCAAAAATTAACCATTGATTGTGGTATAACAACATAAACAGAAGTTTGTGAAAGAAGAAATAAAAAAAGAGTGTGGTCATGTTTTCTATAGTATTGCCACTTGGTTTGAACAATGGGTATAAACTCTGATAGTAAGAATAAAATAGAGGGATTTATAATTCTAACAAAATCCTTGCTTTCCTTTAAAGAAATAAAGTCACATTGTGAACTATAACTAAGGGCTTTGGACATAAACAACCTTCATTAGACTAGCAAACTCTCAGTCTCAATGTTGACACAATCTCCTCAACTTTAGGTGCATAAGGATACACCTACAGGGTGTGCTTGTATGGTACAATAATATTCAGGATCTACTATTGTTAATAATAAAAATTGATTGAAATTGACCAAATTGTCCCAGAGCCTATACTAATTAATGATAATTGCTCAAGGAAAACATGAACCCACCTTATAATCCTCCAAGAAAGGACTCAGGCTATCACAAGGCATGAGAGATGATGTTGTAGACGCATACCATGCGACATGTGCCTTAGACGATGGTGTGACACTGAGCACTCGACCTGGCCACCATGGAAAGCCCACAACTTTTCCCCACACAATATCGCCAGGAGACACCCTTAGTAACTGCCCCCCAACACCTTCCGTACTGTTTGCAGGGAAGTCAGGTACTGTTTCCCCTTCCCATTCATCACTAGCATCGGCATCATCACCACGTTTTTCATAAGAGTTGCTGCTCAGTCTACGTAAGCTAATTGAAAGCTTTTGCTTAAGACATTGACCTTTTATATTACTGAAATAGTCTATGGATTCACTACTTTTGCTTGTGTTTTCATCTCTTTTCTTCAGCATCTTATGTTTCTTTTTATGTTTCACTTTATGCTTGTGTTTTTTTTCTAATATGTCTACTGAAGTACTATTGTGTACATTGTTTCGAGGAGACAACGTTCCAAGGTGTTTTGGGGAACTGTCAATAGATGACTCTGTGGATTTCTCTGTGGGATTGTTCCTCCTGGCCTGTTTCTTTGCCTTTTTTAAAGCTTTCTTTACTGCTTTTGAATCTGGTTTGGCCATATCACAAGAAACTCCGGAGTCCTCATTGTAATCACCGGTTAACGGTGGTATCTTCACTACGGTACCCTCCCCAGCCCCGAAACATATTTTGAGTGTTCGAGCACTTGAGAACAAATTGCTAAATGAGACATCGTCTTTGTTATCTTCCGCATCACAAATATCACCAGTATCTGACACACTAACGAAAGCCAATTCCGGAGTGGGCCCCTCACTATCGTCACTTGATTTTTCACTTTTTACAGTCCTATTTTTTTCACTAGCCTTTGACATTTTTGATGGTTTTATAGCGTCTGTAATTTCGTTCGGTTGCAACCTCGATAGTTTAGGTATGAGCATTCCTCCCATTAAGTATTTCTTCTCCAACTTCCTCGACGCAGAACCGTCTTGTGGAGACTCGTCATCCGAGTCCAATTTACGTTTTTTTGACACGTCCACATTTTCACTATTCTCATTACAAATCCCTTGGCAATTTGAACACAGTACTTTACGAGGTCGCAGTCGCACCGTCATCTTTTGACGAGGCTGGGGTTTGCCCTTGGAGCCTGTTTTCTTCGACCTTTGTACATCTCCATCTGCATATTGTGGTTCCTGATAAGTAAATCTTTGACTAACGGAATGCAGCTTATCATCTTTATTATCGGTCGATGGACCCTGCTTTGCAAAAGATGGATGCAGGCTATATACTCCAAATGGCAAATTACTGCAAAAAATTGAGGAAACCAGTACAAAAAAATAGAAATAAACGGATAATCGATAAGGCCTTTCCACTGAAATAATCCTATACCAACCCTTTGTTGGAGTCCAATAGCACTCCTTGGAACTTTTTATCCTCACTACTGTATGATACTACTATTAAATCAGCTAGGGCTTCTTCCACGTTCACTAAAATTTGAGAATTCTTTTGAATCGTCATATCGGCTGTTGCAGCGACAGCCGCCATATTCTTTTAGGTGAGTCATAGATTTTTTTATTTGTTCAATGGGATGGGCATTGAAATAATTCCCAACGATCTATTCAAAATACATTCAAATTTTCAATACTAAATCAAAAACTGTAACGTTATACCTATTACATAAAGTGTAATGTATTTTGTTTTCACGGTTGTTTACTTTTTCATTATAAAGGTACCTGAACCACTTTCCTTTTTTCTTTTACCTCTTGTCTTCGTAATTATCATATATTATGATAATATTGCGTTGTTTTTATATCTACATGATGAAAAGTTAATAAATAAATTTTTATTGTGTATTCAAAATATTCGGCAAAAGAACATAGCTATTAAATAATCAACTCTAATTAGTTTTTGGCACAGAAGAGCGGACAGGAATATAGGACGCATACGCTTATTTGTAATCATCATTATCATCAGTCTATCTCAGTCCACTGCTGGACATAGGACTCCCCTAATGAGCGCCATCGCGCCGTCTTCGGCTTGTCTTATTTGTAAACGCAGCTGTATATTATTACGTACATACATATATACATATACAAGATGTTCTAGGCATAAGCCTAGGAGTTACAAAATCAACATATTCTTATCAAAACCGTGAATTCGGAATGAAAGTCGGTAAATAAAATATATAAAAATGCATACACAATATTTAACGTCAATTCCATAGGGAACTTATATACATATTATATAGTGAGGGAGCCATAGGCAGGCCTGTGAATGCGAGTGTCCAACAAATAATAAAAGAGGGAAGATGAGAGACCCATAGTCGTCTTTGTATAATCACACATGTAAATACTTAGAATATTTTTTTATACACCTTCAAAACATTTACGCGTTTTTTGTCATTTTATTGGCTCAAATTTATGTACTTTAAATTACACTGTATATCATTTTGTATAATTTTTACTAATTTTATTTCATTAAAAATGACGATTGCTCCCCACGCACGCGCAAAAAAAAGAGAAACAGATACCTGTCTCATTTGCTTTCTTTTTTTTCGATAGACACATTACCTTTACCATTATATTTGATTACGAATCTCTACAGTTACTTATCGGTCGTCTGTCATTAGTGTCTAATTTTTCAGTTGTCCGACTTGTCAATTCAATTTAATACTGTCGTCTAAGGTGTTGTACTGTTGTGTTGCTTATTTGTTTAATCAAAAATTTAGTCTTCGTATAAATCTTTTTCTAAGATAAAGACAGAAATGGTGAGTATTCTTTCTCATCTTTATTTTTAGTACATGTTTTTGTGAGTTACAAGTATCCGCAAAGCTTATATAATCCGGTTAAATTTGCATTAGCAAAAAATGTTTTCATGAATTCCAAGGTCTTAGAATGTTCGTTACTATTAGAGTAGCATAACTCACCTGTCGGTTAATTTGATCTTCGTCGATATGCAGTTACTTTCATACGTAATATTTACACTGCCTCGTTAGTTGAGTCGTTGCAAGCGCGACTGCCGATCGGGAGGTCCTGGATTCAAATCCGGGTCGGGTACCATTGGATTTTTCTAATCTAGAATTTCTAGTAGTGACTCGGAGTCTGGTTTGTGCCCGGTGTATGGTAATAGGCTCACTACCTGGGACGTAAACGTAACTGTTGAAACGTGGGGGTGTCTTACTACACTCCTCTGGCTACCCCTTCGGGGATTACAGGCGTGATGTGACGTTTTTTTAATATTTACACCAAGGCAAAATATTCAATGAATAGAAATAAAGTAATTTAAAATTATTTTTAATTCGTGTGATTTAAAGTATTGGATATTTGGATTTGTCTATATTTTAAGGCAGTTAATATGCCTAATATTTATAATAATATGGGGTAAACAATGTAAGTCATTAGGTAAAAAAAATTACACTGTATAAATGTAACGTCTTGGTGTTTGGATCTGATCCTGCAGTGTAGGCACACCACCTATTCCATGGGACATAAACATAACTGGTGCAGCATGGGAGTGTACTACACTCCTCTGCCTACCCCTTCAGGGATTATAGTTATGATATTATTTAATAATTTTACTTATTATTATACATAAGTGATTAAATCAGACCATTATCAATGAAAATCAGTAAAAATTAAATTTCATTAAATTTAACTTTAAGATTTAAATAAAAGAGTTATTAATAATGTCATCACACCTGGTCCCTTACAGGATAGGCTGAGATAAGACCCATACTATAAGACCATAGCTTGGTGCCATATATGGTCATTGGTAAAACACCTCTTGCCTATTGAAACATCTGGTACTGCTTTTACAGAACTTGAGCATTTGGCTGCTCTACTGACTCTACTAATTAGCAGTTCACAGGACCTTTTAAAGGGGTGCAATAAAAAAAATTGACCAACATTTCTATTTGGTAAATCTATGGTATAGTAAATCATGTTCAAGATTGGAGTAAAATATATGACATTAATTACAATGTTATTGATAATTTTCAATGATACT
>DWJK01000497.1:0-21770 GCA_018248815.1 Croniades pieria auraria
CAAAATTCTGGGCTAAGAGCATTTAGGGACTTATTATAAAACGTGTTTGTCATCGACACGCTAAGAAGAAGAAGTTGAAGACAAAAACAGAAAAATAATATTCAAGTACGAGAAAAATATAACAATGGCAGTAAGCAAAAATATGTAAGAATTGTATAAATTTTACTTAAGTGCTCGGACGATGAAAAATAAAAATGTCGTAAGTAAATAACTCCGATGTCTTGTTCTGGGACTTGTATTATCATGATCGCTACGACTAGCAAGTCAATTGCGAATAGCGAATAGGTCATCGTCAAGTCAAATACCTTTTGAAATTTGAATGACAATGACTTAAAAAAATTGAACCCAGTTGAGAAGAATGCAAGCCTTCCACCCCATATGGAAATATATATTTTTTGCAACGATCACCCAGACCGGCAACATTTAGCACGTTGACGGACTCTTGCTAGTACAAATCACACCGCTAGACGCCTATGAATTATGTAAGCGTAAACACGGCGGTTAGTTAACCATCGATCGATATGAAGCGGCACTTGATTTAATCTGCTCACATAAAGCTAATGTCGAGATAGTACTGTTAACAATACCTCAAGGATAATTCTGCTTCATAACAGACGTGGTTCGATCAATCTATTGATACGTTTGTTTTGGATCGTATCTTCGTTCTGCATTCGCTCTCGATTTGGTCCGTTGAGTTTGACCATTTACTTACGAGCATAAAATGTAAAAATATTTCATGTATACGTTAGACGTACAGATGTTTAATCATTATTGTTTACATTTATATCAGCACGCCAGGTCCATTACGATATAGGCAGAGAGCAACGAGTGCTAAATATGTCTATCCTTCCAATGATTAATATTAATAATCAATATCTAGTAATGAATTTGGAACAGGTAATAAATATGTTTCAGATTAACATATAATATGAAGAGAAAAAGAATTATTACGAGTGGTTTCGGAACCATACATCTGTACCTCGTGATGAACAACTAAAATAAACCTGTTAATTTCACCCTGTAACAATATCACGGCTTACCCTAGAATCGTGCAACTTACAAATTCCACGCAACTTCCTAATCTTTCCAAGTCGCGGGACAAGATATTTTACTTCGGCCGAGATAAGTGGACGCAACGTCAAAATGGAAATGAGCTTACTACAACTTGGACGTACGGACCTATTTCACTAACGCCTAAAAATGGCGAAAAAATACGTGATCATTGCAGCCGTCACAACTTAAATCCTCCCTCTAATCGATGTCAAGAAACTGATCAGTGATCAAACACACATAAACACGGATAAAGTTCGATATGATAATATCCCTGAATTAATATACATCTTTATTCAATTAATGATTGACGCAATGTAAGTGACAGTTATAAAAGGTACATTTTTTTTTGTTTTTACTTCCGTTGCTATAATTTATTTTATTAGAAATAATTTTATCGTTTATCCATGTGTAATAACTCAATTTGAATTGAATGACTTGAGCTGCAAAACATAAAATGATATCTAACGCATAACTTTTCGTAAGAGACTCAAGATGAACTGCTTCAATTAAGAGTTATGATTCATTGATACATCTTGTCCTTTTTATAGAATCAGTCCAAGAGGCAATGATCACTAATCGACCACAATAGTCTCTCAGCTGACGGATCAACAGACAGATGGAGGCATGATTGAAATAAACATATTGTAACTTCCCTTGACGTATCATGGATAGCTATGGATATCAACTAAGGATCTGAGCATGGGCCACATGCAAATATAGCATATTAGTCATTCAAAGCATTGCTTAAGAAGCTTGCTGCCGATTAATACGTAACGCTGTTTACTGCTAGGCAAACGCAATCGCATTGAACATTTTTATTAACGTTATATCCACCAACACATTTTATTCTCACGAACGCACTATCATAGTGGTGTCAGCTGATTTATGCGTCGTTAACACGAATATTTATACAACCGTGTGCTTGACACATGACCATGCGAAGGCTGTTTATGCTGTGGCTGTGAACACGGTTAGAGACAAATTCGTCAGTGCATTCATTAAACAAATTAATGTTTTACATCTAGTAAGCGTTGATTTTAATTTGAATTTATAAGATAGGTGTAATAGTAGATAAAACAGATTGGCTTTTGCTTAAAACGTTGGCGTCGTATTTGTATCATACGAGGGAGATAGAGTATAGCAGTTGACGGCATCAAAATAGCCAAAATTCGTTTCCTACACGCCTTCATGTTACAGCACCATAATAATAAAGGTGAGATTTTATTACAAGATAGCAAAGAATACGATAATCGGAAGTACATCGGAACCACATAGAAATAAATGAAACGACATCGCGTAAACACACATGAAATATAGAACGTTTCCTACGATTTTCCCCAAAAACAAGTGGGGCCTTAACGTCTCCTAGTTTATATGATCCCATTCCTGCTTCCTGCGGAACCCTAAAACTTTATTGCAGCAACAATAGACCTTAACATTCATTACTTTACGACCTCATTGCTATCTCACAGAACAGCGAAATCACTTCCTCATAGATAAAAAAAGAAAAAAAATGGCGGGTTATTTACCTTTTACAAAATCATCACCTGCCTGCCTTCTTTTGTAAACCTTTTTTTTATACCGAGCATTTAAATTTGAGGTCCTAAATAAGGACGTCACTATTACGATCAATATAGAAATATAGGCATTCAACCATTTTTGACGTTAAATTTTGTTTATTTAGCAATTTATTCCTTGATTTAATAATACCAAAACGGAAAATAAATCATAATTGGCAAAACAAATGTTTTGTCACACTTTAAATTAATAGGATCATAGACAATAATGAAAAGCGAGAACACAAACAAACAATCAATTGTTAATTTCGTTAAATGTCATAAATGAATCACAATCAGTCAATGTCAACGCAAAATAATGTACATTTCACGTCAATAATATTAGCAATTGTATTTAAATACGATATCCCAAACAACAATACACTTACATAACCTTACACGTTTACCATTCGAGACGTAATTCGCAACTGCATCGTCTAAGGCGTCACATGTAAAAATACGAACATATGTTGCGTTCCGAAATAAACCACGGATACGTTTTCCTTCAAATCTACGTTGTGTTCGAAGTATCTAGAACATAAATAAATTTTACTACGATATACGTGATATATGCCCCCACCAAAAATTAACACGTGTTCTCGCAATTTCAATGTAAACACGGCAAGTACGTATTGCAGTCGACGTTATCATGTGTGCTTCACTCGCGTTTATCATCGCTGATATAAAATGTAAAAGATCTCTATTTGCATCGATATGCGATAATTAATATTGGAAAGTTTTAAATTTTATTTACATAAAAACCTAAAAACGTAATATCATGCCTGCAATCGCCGAAGGGTTAGTCACAGGAGTGTAGTACCCTCCCACGTTTTACCAGTTACGTTTAAGTCCCATGGAATTGATGGTGAGCCATACACCGGGCACAGCTCCAGTTTGTTCATATATGCAATGTATTTATTCTATATCTTCGACTTAAAAAGACTCGGAATATTTACTAAACATTATATTATAACCAAAGTAATGCGTATAAATAGTTATAATGTTTTTCTGTTACGTTTATAAATCACATGTGGTATGGTATGCTTATCTATCGCTAACAAGGTTTGTCTGTGTGTATGTGACTGAGTCACATATCTATATACACAGATACTACGGCCGTACAAGGAACTACTGTTTAGTGCAAGCCAGCATTTAAATATTTGTATTACTATTCCTATATTGACGACAGTATCTGTATATTTGTAGTCTAATCACTTGTTTAACTTGTGGTTACAATGTCGTTACGTTACATAACAGTCATTGAGTTAAATGTACATGTATTACGCTGCTATATACATTTAATGTTTAAACCTCATATTATACATATCTACATGTTTGACTGCCTCGTTGGTCGAATGATTGCAAGCGCGACTGCCGAACCAGAGGTCCTGGGTTCAAATCCCGGGTCGGGTACTACGGGAATTTACTAATTTAGAATTTCTAGTAGTGACTCGGAGTCTGGATCAGTGCCCGGTGTATGGCAATAGGCTCCAACACCTATTCCATGGGACCTAAACGTAACTGGTGAAACGTAGGATGTACTACATTCCTCTGCCTACCCTTTCGAGGATTACAGGCGTGATGTAACGTATTTTTATACATGTATAAACTATTTAGAAAATACTTACCGTAATTGACATCATGGCGAGTTTTATCTACGTTCGTAAGTGGCGGAACTTATAATCAAAACAACGATCATTTCAACAGGAAACAGAAAAAATATATTGGCTCATTTGACGTGAACAAAACCTATGAGTACGGATGAGCTTTCAAATGTTTTAAGTTCACATTTGTATTCCATACTATTTATATATCTATTGAATTAACTTTGTTACAATAACAATGTCCTTATTACTACAGAAATAGAATTTTCCTGCCAGGGAAGTCATAATTTCGCATAGTTATGGTTTTAATCAACATACCAACAACGAGGAAAGTGATCATTTTACCTACTTATACCTTAATATTGTTAGAAAATGACGCACAAACTGCCACCAACATGGAAATTGATCCTTTTTATTATATATTTATAATCTTAATATAATGTTCTAACTGCCACGAAATGTCCTTCGCGTAGAAGAAACCAGTCGTATAAAAAGTGAAACGGTCACGAGTAATTATATGCATCTCATTTAATGTATCATAAACTAAATACTGAATATCGCATTACAGTACACCGCACTATCTAACACACAGTCGAGATATGATGGCGTTTGGTCACGTTGTTGAGAACCGCGGGTGGCCACGAGAGTCAGCGGTTTCACAATGGGTGGTTTTAGCGGCAGTAACTTTTGCGATTTGTAATCATATTTTAAGTCAAGACAACAAAACAACATAATTTAATGCTATCCGTATCGAATTGATTATAGACGCTACGAATTAAACCTTAAAGAATAATTCCTGGTGGCGAAATTAGAACGTATAAAATGCAGCTTCAATCTATTTACATCGTTATGTGTTTAATGAATAATGGACGTTGATTTATATTTTGTTCACATTTTGTAATCAATCACATTGCATGTAGCAAGAATACTAGAAGTACACCAAGGACATTAAATTGTAAGTTTAAATTATATATCTATATATTATATGTCTGTATGATTGCACATCTTGATATCGTATTTATTTGCAGATACGTTTTATTGTCTTCAACCTTATAAAGTCGTTTTGTTTTAAAATATTCGGTGAGCAGGCTAGCGCGTACGATAGCGTAAGTATGCTCGCAACTGCACTGACCGGCAACTGAAAAGACGGGAAATTTAAAGAAAATTTCCGCCAAGCTGTTAGTTCTCGCTGTAAACCCATCAACATAATCGCACCGTGAACTCAAGCGCACGTCTATCGCACACGTGGCTGTTTATTAATAAAACCGGCGCAGGAGAGCGCGTGTAATGATGTAACGATTGTTATGATGGATTCGTATGACGGTTTATCGAGTTGTGTGACAATATTATATGGATAAAGCACACTAAGAATATTCTTCAAATTTCTCCTACGTTTCATTTACCTACCAATTTTTGAAATTAATAACATAACATATTTCGCAGTAACACGTGTAACTGCTCCACAGTACTGGGATATTCCCGGTGTTTGACTTTTATACGGGCTGAAAACGAAATAGTCTGTCCCTATTTTCGTGATATAACTGAAAGAAGAAATGAAGTGAACCATAGTATATGCTTTTCCAGGATATGAAAAAGATATGAAACGAGAAATGTTTTCGTAAATATGTGAAATGAACAAAAATTAATGTCATTATGTGATTTCAAAGTGTGTAAACTGAAGGATATTAAAATATAATGAAAAGAGAAATAATTGTAATATAAAAATCCATTGCATACATTCATTGACTAAATAGCCTCTAGTTTTAAATATGGACAGATTCTATCCAAATACCGTTGGTATAAGCGGACAATCCGTCAGACATAAAATGTGATAGAAAGATGACATAAATGCAGCCACCGAAGTAGTCATAAAAGCATCTGTAGAATGGATGAAGCTTTATGGGAGCACTGTTCAATATCTACTTGATAATAAAACAGTAATTACCTATGGATATGAAAACATTTATCGACTCGCAGCAGAACTTGTCTGAAACAATAATTCTGTTATCGAGTGGTTCACAGTGCATAATCAGCGAATACGTGCGCCATTCGAAATGCATCCACTTTTTGATTTCCAATTTTAGCATAATAAATCCCAGTTTTGGCACGCTCCAGCCAGTCTTATCGGCATTCTGATCGTGCTGTTCCTCTCTAACGTATCGACCAATCCTTTACCGAGATAACGTGAAATTGGACTGAGAATGGCTAGACGCGTTGGGTTTACGAAGGATTCGAATCTTGACGCTCGCGGTGGGTACCTTGAACTGTGCAGCCAATTCGAGACTACTTAAGGATTTCAATGTCTTGTTCTACTATTGACGCGCACGCGACGAGCGATGACAAAATTGTAGTAAAAGAAATATTTCTAGAATACCAATGTTTTGACAAAAACTGTTTTGAAATTAATATATATTTTTCGCTTCTTTTTATACGTTTCTGTGCATTATTAAATGAGTAAATCTTTACAATCGGATCAGATATATGGTATTATACTTGAAGGAGTTCACGTTACATAATATTAAATTAGTCAAGACGACTGACTGCTCTTATATTCATAATGTAGTTCACTTAATAAGGCCTTGTTAGTCTTATGGTTTCAGAAGCTGATTAGCTTAAAATAACTACAATGAAAGAAGCCAAGTATTTAAAGTGTTAAGACTAACATACCCCCTTTAACAATGCTTGTTTAACATTCTAAATAACTGTTGTTAAAGTGATTTATTACAATACTACTATTGGTTTTTAATATTCATCATATATATTCATGTAGCTGTGTTCTATTCTCGGCAAATGTAGTGTAGGACGCCCTCCGGCCCGGTGAGGTGACGATCTGCGAAAGGCTGCAGGCAGATGCTGGATGCGACAGCCGAAGAGAGGGCGCGATGGCGCTCATTTGGGGAGGCCTATGTTTAACAATGGAGTGAGGTAGGCTAATGATGATGACGATGACGTGTTCTATTTACAATTTCCTTAATAAGTAAATAAAGCCGTTTTACATTCGACGGACATCAAATTTAAAAAACCTATACAAGTATACTACGACTACAACAACAATGTTGCAGTGTCTGATTGTTCTAACATTGTTTCTCTGCATTATACAGGTTATAGAATTATAAGAGAAGAGTAACAATGTATGAACGTCTTACGTTTTGTTTCTTATCAATAGCTATGTATTTCCTGATCAACATTATTCGTAAGCATCAAAATGGTCGAATTTTAAGACGATAGTTTTCTAAAAGGGAAGCCTCTACTGACATTTTCGAGAGTCTAATACACTTAGATAAACATCGCAAATGTATTTGGCAGGAACATTTGCATTACTATCATCCTCGTGAAACTCAAAGAGCAGACGAAGTCGAATATGAACCTCTTCTCATATTTAACTAGCCGTTTCTCTCAAATAACTAAAAAGTGATTTAATTATTTACATATTTATATAACTATAACATATTTTTGGTAGCACTTTGAAGCTTATAGAGAGATAATAAACGATAACAAATTGCATAGACAAGAAATTCAATTGTGAATTATTGAAAATTTAAAAAAAATACTGAAAATGTTAATATAACTAGACTAATATACACTAACAATATACGTATAATGGTGTAAATAAATTAAGATTTCAAAACAATAGGACGAAAATCAATTACGACACATCTCACTTCATGGTTCGTAATAAAATTAAAACATTAATTTATAAAATATTTTAACACCGCTCATAGGTTAACATTAAACAAACACGTTCAACAATGTATCGATGCACGTCAATGCATTGCTACTAGAAATATATCACAAATAAATTATGGAATGCTTCTCCAGCTGTATATTTAATTTCTGTAGTAAAATGTTTCTGAACCCAGAAGATATCAAAACTTTAAAAGATGGGGTAACTGAATGTCTTTCGACAGTTGATGATGTTGGCGTCAGTCCGTCTACTAAGCAGCGTTTTGATTGAAAGCCAATTTCCCGTTCAAATTGTAAACACAAACATTTAGATTATCTATCCTAATAATAGTAAGCGCATTTAGCATCTGTCAACGTTATAGTTGATGAAAACATAGATAAAGTTCTAAGCAATGATGTTTTTCAATATAACAAAAATATTTCATGCGGTGTAAGGGCAACACCGCACTGTTTATTTTGATCGTGCATATAATGATTTTAACCGTTTATCTTCCAATTTACCTAATTTTAATAACGTTTGAAATTTTAATATAATTTTATTTATTTAACGCGACATAAAAAATATATTGAAGCTTTGGCAAAATTTGATCCCATAAATTCATAGATGAATACGGCCATGGCTGCAGCTGAGCCAAATCTTCTAATTAATGAGCCACGAAATGAAGCAGTAAGAGTTTGCATATTCGACGTTTGATACCATACGAAAATAGAACATCGCGAAGCTCCACGTGTTAACTGTACGCCCGTGGCCGACGGTCTTTCTACGCAGAACGTACCTTATTACGTCGTTTTGATTGCAAGCATCAGATATCTAACAACAGACTTATTGCGATTTTGATCTGCCAGTACAACAGATGCAGATAGACATGTATTTTTAAAAATAAGCCCATTTACTCTAAGATTAGATTCAGTTCTATTAGAACAACATTATCGGATTTGGCTCTTGTAATTGAAAGAATTGATTTACTTTTAAGTAAATTGATTACAAGTAGAAATTAAAGTAACGCTAATTATTATAACCAAAGCAGAATTAGCGTCTGAGTTATAAAATTTGAACTTTGTATAATGCCAAAAACCGTTTAAATGATCGTATCGTGCTATTCGCAGACGCCAATCCCTTTGCGTGTATGATTTATCCTTAAATTGTACTCTGAATCTAAAATGTCGCTCTGTTGCAACTAAGCCAAGTATATCTAAACATTTAGCAACTACAATATTTATATTTATGTTAGTAATCCTATGTAGCTTAAGTATTTTAAATTTACTAAACAAATAATGAATTAATTCAAACATTAATTAATTTAAGCAATTCGTAATAATATAAGAATCAGAATTCTGCACTTAAAATTTTTCTATGTTATGCGTATTTATCAAAAATGTCCAAATGTTCCAAAAGAAACTGAAGTATTGTACCTGGTATATTACTTTAAATAACAGTAACGTCAAAAGTAAATATCCACTGTCAGGGATAACATTATCTCAACAATGACCAAAGTATAGTTAGAAACCAGCGTTTCAGATCCGCGAACCGATTATAATTGCATAATGACATCACGATAGATTAACAGCAGTCATATATACGACGTATGACTGTGAGAACAAAAAACGCTCCGTAAACACTACAGTAATTTTCCGTGTATTGCGCGGATAATTCCAGAGCAACGCACTATATTTGTCCTAACGGGGCTAAATGTGGAAGTGTGCATCTCCCATGCACATGGGAACGCGGTAACAAGCAACTGACTGTTTATTACATGCCAACCATGGACGGTCGTTTAATACTACCAAGGGATTTAATTACATAGATAATCACCTCTATATCTTATAACGTTTACATTATTGCACACTCAGCTCTGCACCCTGTCCACGTTGTTCAAATCCCGTTGTAGTTCACGGTCAGAAAGCCATTACTGTGATCACGACAAATAGATGCACACGAGATTGTACATACTTGACACGAGCGGCTAAACGTACGTAGACATATAATTATAAACACATTACCGCAAGAGCTTTACTGTACCGAGAACTGGCACACAATTCTTTTCCGCGATGCGGCTTATGTCTTCGGGTCGGTTTTAAGAAAATACCTCAACAGTGATCCCTTTTAATCTCTAAACGAATTTCCGACGAAATATAAGGAAGCGCGACGCGAATGCCAATTTACCGAATAGGCACTCGCTGCAGCTGTACTGTAAATACACAAGGAATCATGGCGGGAGAGATAAAGAAGGAAACCTTATGTTTCAAAATTCAATATCTCCTTATCTCCCGAGCGATACAGAGGGAAGTAGAAAGGAAATTTCTCGCAACGGGCGAGTGCTGGCGGAGAAAAGGATAAAAGGGGTCGTAATAAAGAAATCATAGACGTCTCGTAAGTAAATTGTTTGATACGCGAGTCACCAGTGGGGGAAAGAGATCGAATACACGCAAAGAAATAGTGAACGTTAGCAGGGAACGTACCAGTGCAACGCAATCACATTAATGACGGCATTACAGAAAAGGGCAAACACAGCATTATGATTGATGATTCATCATGTACTTCGTACATGTTACTCGACCGCCTTAACTGCACACACAAACGATACTTATGAAGTTCAAGAAAAAGATAAGGACGATTAAATCAAAATTATTAACAATCGTATTATCCTTTCAACGAGTTTCTCATTAAACTTGAAATTAGTTACTCCATTCTTAGAGAAATGGCCTTGAGTGTCTTTGTATTCAAGTTAATTCCAACTTTCAGCTGTTAGATCAAAGATACTAAAGTTTAGTAGCTACGTACTCGAGCAAAGAGCCTCTTTCTTTCATTTCCACTCAGAAGAGGATGTCAGAACTTTTCTTATCCCGAAAGCTGGTGTTCGGGAAATGAGTCGCATTACAGAGTCAATAGACTCCGTAAACCGAATCGAACGGTCGATGAGATGTTCTATCTCGTAAACCTTCTAACTTGCGATGTATTTGGAATGCTAAACAGAGTTGACTTTAAACAGTTCCCAACACAAATGTCACAATAATCAAGTCCGATTAGTATTATCATCTGTTTGCGTGACTAGTGTCAGGAATCGGGAGCTCTAGTTCAATACAGAATGTAATAATATAGAGTTGATATTCAAAGCATATCTGTCAAAACTTCGCGCGACTTGGACAATTCTTTGAGTATGGAAGTTTGTTGCGGCTCCCATGGGGTTCTCTTGCTTGAATATTTCGATGTCGAGCGGCGCATTTTCGCGTGCCGGGGAAGTGTAATCACCAGATGCGATGCACCCAATCAATAAGTTTGCCCCAAAACGGACGCAGATGCGATTCAAGCCAACGTGAGCCAGCACCCAACACTGTTGTGCGAATTGAACTTTTTTATAGCGCACCAACAAAGTGGTCGAGTTTTCGACGCTGTAAATGTAAAATTTATAGCTCACATGCGCCTAATGAAACTATCCACGGACTCGTAATGCTATCAAGTCAAGTGTCAAATGTGAGTACGTTTCACATCCAATCGACCCGCAATAATAGTTATGGGTCCATTATAAATTGCTTTGTCCAATACAAAGGTTATATTAGATTATCTAACATAATTATGAGTTATTCATGCTTCACAGCTTTCGATAAGTTTGATTCACAACTAGAAGGTTCATTTTGAGTTCCGTTTGCTTGTCGAATATTGTACTGTATCTTGTGCATACATTTGGTACACTTGCTAGATCTAGAATTTGCATCATAAGAATTTAAAATTTCGTATAGAGCCTAATTCGAAGTGATCTGTCACCATATTTTTTCATAAAATTGTCAAACTGTCATTTGTGCCAACAAATTCATCAAACACTTGATATCGACTTCAAGTTCTCTTTACACTGTATACTATTAGTACAATTCCCGAGAGAACAGATGCATCTGAAGACGGTGGACAGTGTTTGTGCAGTGTACGGTCCATCGCTACGTCCCAACGGGATGCAGAGCAAATATTGGCGGTGTTGCTGGCAACGATAACGAGTTGCTACAGAACAGGGTGAGATAGAGCTAAAAGGGGGTGTGAAATAACTTGCCGGTCTGTTGAATGATCGATATATCCATCCATGGAATGAGACAGATATATCAAAGTTCTTGTTTTTCTTTTTGTACATTCAGCACTTTTTTCTTTTTGTTCTAATTGTATAAATTATTAGCAAACGTAATTTATTTATTTTATTCCAATACTGAGGAAAAACATGTCACAAATGAATCATCTCAAATAATTACTTCCAAAAATGTCTTATCAATCTAAACATCTTCATCAAATTTTTGTCATTGATTTAATTGTTATGTTATTATTTTTAAACAAAATTGTAGCAAGTAACCGTATTGAACTAGTGTAAATAAAGCTGATCAGATTACATAAGAAGGAGAAAAAAAAACAACACTTTTCTGTAGACGCAGTTCACAGAATCCCAAAGGAAGAACTGAGCAAATATTGGCGGCGTATTACCGGGAGTAACGAGTCACTTCTGAACTAAACTAAAGTTGGGTAGCTTTTACCGCGCCGTAAAAATCGGTCACAAGAGAGTTGGGAGTTCCTGAACTTGAATAATTGTAATTTAACAAAAACGTGAACTTAATCATTCTTAAAAACAAAGTGTATAACCAAGTGAGGGTATTTTTTAACCATTTTTCGTATCTTTCCTTGTATTATAAGGCCGTATTTTTATAGATTTGAAGTATATAAATTGACTCATATTATGTAGTACAATACAATGAAGCAAGAGAGATTTAAACAACGCTACATCTAATCTCGTATGCACCCACGTATCAGTTGGTTTCGGCAAATAGATCAAAATGAAGAAATGTTAATGCCGCGTTCCCTTCCCTCGTTTTAAATCAAACTCTAGCAATATTCACAAAGGTGAGAACGTATTCAGATGTACGGCCGTAAATAGTAATTGAATAAAATTATCGACCCTTACAAAGCCAACAAATTCTGCTTTACTCTGTGCACTTAGAAGCTCCTAAATATTCAAAGCGAATGGAGCCTCCACACGTACCTGTATCCTTGTCTAGAAAAACAACTTTACGGCAACTTATTTACATTTCAATACAGTTGGGTATAAATTCCTTAAGCCGGGTGGTCTTCCGTGCTCTATTTGCAAATTTATCATCCATCGTAAGGAGGCAGTAGTAAAAAAAAGTTTCAATGGAAACCGTGGCGATGATGCCATATTTTGTTCGGCATTCTTCATAAATCGTTAACATGAACTGATCTACATATCTCTGCCTGCCCGTTGAGGAATTCGGCATTATCTGTTTCAGTCGCTACTTTAAAATCATGTCAACGCGAAATATGTTTGAAATTTCTTGCTACTCGTAGTTGACTCGGTTTTTGTTTGCCGGATTTCGCATACAAATTTTTGGGCAATTTTCTCGACCTAAGCTATTTTGTTTCCCGTCATATAACATATCTGACTCACTATCAAATACTAGTCCCCTGTTTCATGGATATTTAACGAACACTATAAGTGCCGTTGGCATAATGGACCTCAAATTCAGTTCCCGTTCGATCCAGTTAAATTGGTAGATATGTACATATACACATTTGTATCGGTTTGCGTATATTTTCCAACTGAATGAATGTTTTAGCTTCGAATATATACATATTTAATATTCGGAACTAGATGCTTGACTTTATCTCTTATAAAAATGTCTACAAAGCGGGTTTTACATTAAAAGCTGCCAGAAACCAATGCCTTAATACTATTAACAAAAAACTTTTTTAAACATCTGTTTTGACGTACCTGTCGTATTTCACAATTATTAATGGCCATATTAAAAAAAAATTTAAGTGTTTGGAGTCTATCATTAATGATACTGAAACGGCACCAAAATTCATTTTTTTTAGTTTTTCGCTATGGAAATAAAATGTAAAGGCAAAGGCCTTGTTGATAATTAACGTACAGGAAGGTAATTTATTTTTCGTTTAACGAATACATCAAATCAAATTTTCGAACGCTCAGCTCAAAACATAACCATTTCTATAGAAACGTATAATTTGACGTTAACGCAAAAGCGTAATAATAAATATTAACAAGTAGTCCCTAAAACATGTTCTTAATTAAGTGGGAACAATCCGGTACTTCTAATCAAAAAGGTTGCTCGAATGAATGGTAAATATTTAATTGTAGCCGTTGCTGCTGCTGTCATAAAACAGAAGTCTCAGACGTCAATTAAGAACTGAATTTGAACGTTCTCGTCTTATGAATGTGTAATTACGGCTCCAAAAACGTAGCTCGCTTCGCGTTATTGGAAATTGAGTCTAAAGCGAGACTCATTTGTAATATAGCACTGATTACAGGTGCCTGTATAACATTAATTTTCGATGTAGAAACAAAATCTTTCAACGGCCGGATGGAGATTAAAAATCCGCCCATTTTGGACAAAACATTCTGAATACAAAACAATGAAAACAAAGGATACTCAATTGAAAAGCCATTTCTTTATCAAAAATTTTAAGGGTGCAACGTCTGAAATGTAGGTTTCCCCTTACTTTTAGTCAATTTACTTCATTAACAAGACTGTCAGAAACAATAATAACTTTGTAACGAAGAAGAAACTTCGGGAACTGCTCCCGCCGATTTCAAAAACTCTTTCAACGCTTGGAACTTTTAAAATCTCTTTTTAGATAAATTACGTTCCATAATAGATTTTGTATGGCGTAACAAAAGGGAGTGTAGTGAAAGAAATAAGCACTAACTTTCCTGAGGCACGTCGCGTGAGAAATATTGTTAAAAATTCTATACCGGCTCGAGCACCATTCGTTTTAGGCACTTCGAGAAATAATAGGGTTTTAAAATTCTCAAATCTTGCCGCTTAATATATTTTTGACATGAACAAGCTATAGACGAGAGTTGCCCCTCTTGAAACGGCCCGAGGCGAGAGCACACCAGTTTAAGGCGAGCAACTACAATTTTTAAGTTCAAGGCCATATAATTGTATTTATTGCGCGTGTATCGCTTCCTCTTACCGCACGCCGATATCCATATCGGTTTTATTGCTTTCAACTATTTTGTAAGTCAAATTTAATAAGAAACTACAACTCCACCATAATCGCTTCCTAAAATGGAATATAACATTTTATCATTTTCCTGCGATCCTTTTCAAGATGGTCCTTCTAAACGGATTATATAAAAATCCCGGTCGCTCACGAAATTGATTTTAGTTACACGCAGTCAACATAAAATGTATCACTAAAACGAACGAACGTATAGCATACGAGTAGTTATGTACACACTCGGATTTAATAGGATTGCAAGTCGATTTGTTTTTCAAATATTCTAAGAAGGACACTTCTGATTCATCTATTGACTCGTAATGTTTTGAAAATACTAGTTTTATGATCCGACTTGCGTTAATTACTAAAACAGTACGGAGAGTCAAGTACAGTTTAGCGGAAACGTTATATACACTGCGAATACTTATACATTATATTTGCATTAATGCGCGAGCAACCAGCTCGGACATGTTCGCGAGTTAATATGTTATAAGTTTTGTTTATAATAGGCGGTTTGCACGCTAATCACTTAATAGCTCCTAATCCAGGTTACTTGCTTACCATACCGCAATAATATATATCAGTCAGTTAATTATTATTAAACTCATTTATTTATACTAACGCCAGTGCGAATATTTAATGAGTATGAATAAATATGTTTTTGAAGCTCAATGTCAATAGTCCGCGGAAATAGCTAAACAAATCAAAATGTTTTACAACTTCCTCTCAGTAACAGTTACATTTACATTCGACTGATTATTATGTATGTGATAAGCTTAGCAACTATCAAGAATGTACGTTATAGGCAGAAATAAAGGAATATATTAATTATTGTTATAAATAAACACATGGCGAAGATAAGCCTTTATCAATAAAAAACTGTGGGTCAGTCCGTCAGAGCCAACAATAACTATATTAAATTTTACCTCTACGATAAACGTGTGACAACCGGTTCGTATGACATGTTGCGTCCTGTCCGAACGCGTTCCTGTTTATTCATCTGTTGGTCACACTTCAAGGCTTTAACAGTATTCCGAATACTCTTTTATTTCTATAATCTTTTATGTTTCGCCTAAATCTAAATGTGTGTTTCATGCTTCATAATTCCAGAATGTTCTTTCCAGAATGTTCCATCAGCAGAGTTGTCAGTTTCAACTGTGGGCGATAAAAAGTGCCTAAACATAGGGTAGGTCCAACTGGTTAATCTGCTAAAAAGTTGCTAGTCACTGGTCATCTATATTTCTTATCGAAGTTTATTATTTTTATTGTTCTTTAAAAACATACGTTTAATGAAGCTTTTTTTCTATAACCTGCATTGTCTTCGATTTAAAGTAGACAATGATGGACGTCGTTGAAAAAAAAACTGACAATGCTTCAAGATTAATCAATGTTTAAGGAGTGCATCGCGTGATTTTATCTGTTTTAACCCGCCGAACTGGTTTGCGAGACATTAATATTGATTTAGTAGGTACACAATATACCCACCGGTTGAGATGGTTGGTAAGTACCCAAAATAGGTACAATCGATTAAGGTGACACTCTTGAGAAGGATTTATATGATTGCAAATGTACCTTCTTTTCTTATTTCATTGCATTATTTGCAATGTGTTTGTGTCATGAATGAAACGCTATACGCATATACCATCATACGAAATCAACGTATAAACTAAAGTACTAATAATATCATGGTAAAAGAATTTTATTAAGTCGTTTGACTCATGATTCTCACACAATAATGTAATTTATACACGGTCGCATAATTCATTTGCAAAATTCTACCTAACTGTATCCATCGCACCTCGTATATCTATATTTTAACTTCGAGCATTAAAGTTAGTTTTAGAATTAATGGTAATGGATAGATTTTATATATGCATTCTGATGGCGCGTTATGCGAATTTAATGCTACATGCGTTCTCTCAGCAATAACATTCGAACAGTCTTTTGAGCGGAACGAAAGCAATTTTTATTGCCCAACTTCCTAAAAGGATGCTCTCAATTTTGTTTTTACGTCTGTCCGGACATAACTTTTGAATGGAGGCATGGATTTCGATGAGCACTTTATGTCTTTTAAAGGAAGTTCCCATAGAAAACCGTTACTTCGATTTAATCACTTGGCTGACCTGGAAGGAGCGTTAAGTATCGATAAGACGATACTTCACGGGCACGTCGAAGTTTTTATAGAAGATATAACACTGATAAGTTTTAAAGGGGAGATTAACAAATCACCGCTATTCTACATTGGAACACTGTCATGAAATATATTTAATGCCTGCCGTATTCGCGGTAGAAACACTTGCCCAGCACTGGTACGTGAATGGTGTTGCAGCCATATTCATTTCGAAAACATTTTGCAATTAAAGTAGCCGAAGAAATGTGCGATGATGCTCATTAGAGTCGAACTCATTAAGGAATGATACAGACTGATGATGATGTTGCTCTTATTTATTTCTATTCCTCATAGAAGCTGGGAACATCAATATTACTTATGACATACATGCTGCGGACGTAACTGATATGATGTAGGCAAATATTATGATGTCATCCTGAAGCTCTGTAAAATGATGCAGATTACTTATCAAAGTGCACGGATTGTAAATATTGACGGTTTTATTTAAAGAATGATGCAACCGTTAGATGTCAATTGCATCATTTGTTTAAATTTGTTTTGCTATTTTATTTTTAAGATAAAGCAAAATAAGTCGGCAAGATTATGGTATATGAACACTTTCTGTGACAAATTGAAACAGAAGTCGACGAGGAACGAACTATTATTAATAATGTAACACGTAACGCCTGAAATCCCCGAAGAGATAGGCAGAATTGTTTAGTGTACACTCCCATATTTCACCAGTTACGTTTACGTCTCATGGAATATCTGGTGATCCTACAGACAATAATAGAGTGAATGAATAAACTTGTAACATTAATGTCATATATACTGTTCGTAGATAAATATAAATGACCAAAAGCCAAACAGGCAGTAACGCAGTGAGTAAATTAGACGCTAACTGTATATACGAGACGCCAATTGTTTATCGAAACGGTAACGATTACGAAAATGTTCGCTCTAATCATGTTATTGTAACTTAGCTTAACGACGGAACAGCTATTGACCCAGCGAAACTTCTAAACACAGCTGATAAACACAGTATTTTGCTCATTATGAAAATAATCTTCGTTAATGTAAAGTACATACTTTAAAAAATTTCTTATTGTCATCAATTATTGTTTCATTTTCTAAAACAGAGTTCTCCATATGTACATAAGTATATACATTAGTATTATTCTACCAATTTGCTGTTGTATAACATTTCTCAGTAATATAGCTAGGATATATTCCTCTGATGTATTGGAACAAGTTGCTAAGTAAGAAACGACATTTTGTTCGTAGTTTTATGGTTAGTAGCAATGACCGAAGAAATAAATCTCGACTAACAACCAACCAATGAATAGTATTGACCTGTCTGCCTATATCTCTTAATGACTTAGACCGTTCCTTTCGCTGTAAACTATAAACCTTCTAATTGAAGTAACTAACGACGTACCGGATAACAAGTATCGTGTATTAAGAAAATACGACAATTCCATGGAACAGGATAAATTATTAAGCTAGATTCTTGGACATTTCACTGTAAAATATTTAATTAGATAAATATTGACACTAGAGACATTGGCGATACAATGCTAAATAATCAAGGCTGGGTATTTGGATTCAATTAGGGACCTGTTTATTTATATTCTTCCCTAACAGATTAATTAGGAACAATTTCGGATTATTTAACGGTCTGCTCACAACCGTTCTGAAATAATTTATTCGTATGTACCTAAATTCATATTAAAATACGAGCAGCATATCAAATATATATATAGTCATCAAATCATGCCACTTCATCTCAACACAATGCTCATCAATTCATCATATTTAGTCATTTATTTAGGTGGAGGAGGATTCAAAATCTAACATATTCAGAAAACCGTTATAAGCGATATCCTTATTAACACAGAAAATTGTCCCGGCGGTTCAGTTATATAGGGAATTTTGAAACCCGCTAAGGAAATTCGAGGCGGGTGATTAATTTCGCTGGCATCCAGGGATTTGCCGTTCGTTCTCGGCTCGGAGTCACGCTACGCGCGATGTAAATCATCCGAATGCCGCGCTACGTAGCCGTTAGGGGTTGCGGAAACAATTAGGAGAAACAAAATCATGTGATATTGGGGTTCGCGGAGAGTAATGCCTCACTTTAACTTACGACTAACAAAGGTTTAAATCTCGGAACAGCATATTCACGATTATTAGCTGCTACAAAAGACAGCAGTTACATAAAAGATTTAATGTACAACATTAGAGCATTCAATAACTGATACTGAAAATCCTTTACCATGCAAGTATTTGATTAAAAGCTTTTAGTAACAAGACGCTAAAACCAAAAGTGTTACAGTTAAATAAAATTCCTTCAACTCTGCAAATGCTTTAAGAAGATTAAAACTAGAAATTTACTTTGCTCAGAATGAAAACAAAAAGCTTTTCGCCGTCTTCCTCTATCTGTCTGACATCCAACGAGGGAACTAAAAGCGATATAATTCATAAGACCAACTTTATCAACAACCACAGTCATAAATGTACGGGTAGCAGCATTCCTTCTATTCAAATAGAAACGATTTTTCTCTCGCTTTATTTGTAAAAATATACATTATAGGCCAAGTAATTCGTTATTATAATTGATAAGATACATTTTAAAACCGCTATTCTTTCCTCGCTCGTTGTACAACACGCCAATGAGATTTCGTCTCACACACCAGATCCCGTTGCACTTAAAAATTTATGAAACAAATGGACGGAACGCGAGTCTCAGGAGGATCGCGCCTGGCAGGATTTTTCGTAGTTAGTTGCAATGTGTTTAAATTTTAAGTTAAACGGGAATGCTCAACTCGAAACACGCCACTGGAGCCGGGTGCAAAGAATTTTGTATTGGCTTAATTCTGCTTTGCTATTTGTTAATTAAAATAAATAATGTATGACCAAGTACAGCAATTTTTGCTTTATAACAAAGCAAAATTTTGTCGCAAAGCAATGCAAATTTGAATAAAGTCAAGGAAAAATAGGTACAATCATAATACTTGTAAATGACATAAAACAGCAGTCTATGTATATTTATATTAAGTTTCCGATGCTGCTTTGTTATTATAAAATAATAAATGTGGAAAACATTAACAAATATTTAATCGAGCAACATCAAATAAAACACTGTTCACATACCACAATGATCCTACGCATGAAAATATAAGACCCATAATTTCTTAAAGAAGTGTATCATCATCATAAAGGAACTGCACAAAAAGAGTATTAGACTCAGGGCGGATAAGCAATAATTATTACCTGAGATTTTATAAATGTTCATTGTCCGTCCTACTTTTTTCACAGGGCAGGGCTTTGTATGCCTTATTGTCTTGGAACTTGTAATTTTACTTCTGTCTTTTGCATAATTCCCCGGAGCTTACTCCATAATTCCAGTTCTAAATCCAGACATTATTTTCGTGGGGAACATAAAAGATGGCTTTTGGATTTAAATTTAAAGAATCAAGGGCGAACCAAAACTTTCTAATAGCCCTTCAGCAGAACTTGGCTAACGCGAGGAAGGGAGACTTTTTCCAATCCAATAAGTGGCTAATTGTATAAAAGAAGCTGTCCACAAGTTAAACGGGTAACACGATTACGAGAGCGAGTGAATATCAGGGAAGAAGTTGCGGGACAAGAAAAGTTGGACGGCGTTGTACACACGAACACGGCGGTGTCGGCACGACTTTTGTTATTGGACGATGTAAATGGCGTGTTTGTTAAAGTGATTGTTTCAACAAATTAAATTTCTAAATCGACTTTGGAACACTAACAGATGACCGAGGAACGATGAAAGACTACACCTTTTATGAGCCTAGTTATGATTCAACGTATTTTATTCCTAATATTTAATAAATGAGTGTAACTATTTGTAAATAAACGTGCATTGAAGAATTGGCTGAATTGCCAGGATATTAAACAAAAATTACTATAACTTAAAAAGACCATGTATCAGTTGAACTTGATACTCAGAATATTTTAATTTCATTATTTTTTCACAAGAAAAAATGATTTAGATAATTCAAGAAATTGCTTCTCGATGTTGACCTGAAGTTTCCAATGACTTTAATAAGTACTAACGAGTCAATATTTCCAAATCTTGGAACATGGAGTTGTATTCATCAGTTTTTCTACATCTAGAACCTGTCGACCTAAGTACTTTCCAAGGGCAATAAAAAAATTGTGTTTGCCCAAATATGTATCTAACATGAAATTATATAATAGAAACTTTTATATTTATCCATATTTAATGTTAACAAATTTGAAATATTACATTTCATTACTTATTCCAACAATCCTTTTTCTTTCTGAGAGAAAACCCGTGTACAACAGTGGAACGACAAACTTTTGATTATGATGATAGTACAAAATGTTTGTTAAATACCCAAAATCGTATATCAAAAAATTAACAATGTAATTTATGTAATTAGTTAAAATTCCAAATATTTAAACAGGACCTTGAATTTACGTCGGCTTTGTTGCAATGTAGATCAAGCCAAAAAAACAGGCCATAAAAACTCCCGGCACTCTTTTAAGTAACAAGTTTTGTAAAAGAGTGAGTGATACCCTTTTTATGTTTTTTCTTATAAGTATTGGGCTACAGAGTAATAGGGTTTTTTGGTCGAGATGAGTTCACTGTCCATTATTCTTGAAGTGATATCGTCTAATAATAGACTAATCTCAATCTTTCCATTCTCGGTATTAACTTCATTTAATCCATAAAGCTATCAACTACGTCGACT
>DWJK01000498.1:0-21766 GCA_018248815.1 Croniades pieria auraria
TACGGCCTTAACCCTCTCAATATGGGAGGAGACTCATATTTCAACAGTGGAATGTTAATGGGTCGATTAAAAAAAAAGAAAATGTTTTAGCCTTACTGTCAGCCCCCTAAGTAATCACTGTCATAATTTAAAACTGTACTCGTATGTCCCTAAGGCCGTATACATTGGAATAATAAAAAAATTATAGATCCGATATTGCCAAAAGTTTCTCAAGTAGATCTGAGATATTTTATTATAAAAAATTGTATTTTTCTTCAATTGTAAGAACTTTATGTGGAAATATAGAATTTATTTTTTACTGTTACGTATACATTCAAATTGCATAATGAACAAATTTTTAAATTCGCAAAAAAATAATGATATTTTGATTTCATTATGATCCTAATAATTTTACTTTAATTTTTAATTTTGGGTGCCTTCAATTTCAATGATTTCTTATTTTAACACGAACAAAGTGAATAAAATGTCAAGAGCAAGAACAGTCACATAAGTAACAAAATAATTATGTCTCAATTTCAACGACATCACTGCAATAACAAAACTCTTAAAAACCTTTTTCGCGATCCAAAAAATTTCAAAGCAGTATAAAAAAATAATAGATCGATTAAAATCAATTTGCATAAAATACCTCGCTTGGATTATAATCCATATATCAAAAGATTGCACCTTTCATAAGATACACAGGTGTCAGGTTCTATAACTTAGTTAACTGACTGTCAACAATATCCGCAATGAATTATCGCTAAACATTAATTAAAACAATTAACAAATATATAGAATAAGCACGGCATTTCTGTAAGGATAGCGACATTTAACACTCTTTGGTGCTCTCTGCCTACCCTGTAAAATACCTGGCTTTATTCATAAGATTACAAAAATGTATATATTGTGGTCTCCAATAAAAATTAACCGTTAATTTGATACTTACCGATCACATTCGATTGCAGAGACATCAGCGTCGCCACTCGAGTTGCTGATAGTCAGAACTCCATTCTTCCTGAAGAAGGAACGCGGCTTCGTATACTTCTCTTCTACGCTGGAGTCCACTATGGACACCGTGGACGAGTTAGCAAAGTCCTTTTTCTTCTCCATGGAATCTTCTAGAACAAAATAATTAAAACATCACTCAATATAAATTCGTTTAACTTTTATCAAGGTTCTAATAAAAATGTATTACTAAGTTAGATATTAAAACATTATCACTCAATATAATCTTGTTTGATAGTTAAAAAAACATGATTTAATTTAAATTTATTACTAAGTTAGGTGTTTTTAAAGGTTATAATCTTAAATGTTGAACTGTAACATAATACGTAACAGTCTCCTCACAACGCTCTTGTCTTTGTCATCTGATCTCAAACTACGCAGAGCCGGACTGAGCTAACCAGATAGGCTGTTACATTAAGCATATACATTTCTTAATACATACTTAAACGTAACACCGTCTGTGTAGTACTCTCCAACGATTCACCAGTTACGTTTACGTCCCACGGAATAGGTGGTGAGCCTATTGCTATACACCGGGCACTATTCTAGAGTCCGAGTCACTACTAGAAAATATAAGTTAGAAAAATCGAATGGTACTCGACCCGGGATCGATCCCAGGAGTTCTTGATCAGAGGTCGCGCTTGCTGCCACTCGATCAACGGGGCAGTATATAACACTTATATACAAAATTATACGACTAGACATAGAACAAACATAGATGTTCGTTAGCCTAACAATTATACTGGATAGCAATCGAACCTAGAACCCCCGGCTCAGCAGTCGAATTCCCCGACCACCACACCAACAGACTAATCGAATTATGTCATGATGTACATAAACTTAAATAACTTCAGACTCGTTTATGGAAATCATCACTTTCTGTTAGTTCTATAGACCTGAAGATAAAGAATTTGGAATACTACACTTTTCTGGCTACACCTTCAGAGAACTACTGGCGTAATGTTATAGAGATAAAAGTTCTATAAAATAGGAAAAAATGGAAGCGGTAAAAACTTTCGGAACTAATGGCAATAAATTATGTTAGTTTTTACAGCAGTAGTAAAAGTAAATGTTTTAAACCTGAGCCTAATTTAAAATACTTATATCAGTATTTCATAAAAGTGACGAATACCGCTTGAGGGACGCTGGATATGCGCAGAGGTGATAGACGAGAAAGAAATGTGGAATAGTTCGAGGTGGTCTAGAACAAATCAATGATTTAAAGAAGAGATCAATAGTGATGTGTTCTCGGTATTTTAATTTTAAATGAAAGATCCACTCTTTCATAGATTATTGTTTTTTTTTGTGTGCCACATAGCGGGTTTTCAAAATTTTTGAGTTTTAAAGTTAATTTGAAAACGTATGGCTCATGAGATTCTTTTAGACATTCAAAAGAACAATTTCGTTGACAAGTTGCATTAATGTCTATGATTTGGTCGTATACTTTTTAATATTCAAACTCAATCCACTCAGAATTAACAAAACATCTCGCCTGTATTTCACTAAAAGCGTAGGCAGAGAAGTATAGTACCAACTCCCACGTTTCTGTTTCTGTCTAACCCGTAAAGGATTTGACGTGACAAGTTAATTTGGCAAAATCAATTGTTTGGAATGAAACATAGCTAACAGTTTGACATTGACCTCGAAAGCGGCGTAGGTTGTTAGGTAGTAGGTATAATATAGTAGGTAGTTTTATGTTCATAGGTGTATATGAGTCAAAATTAAGTTAAGACATCTTTCAACTGTGTATCACACTAACCGATATTCAAGTTACACTGGTTTCGATATTCGGCCAGAATGATGTGGCACGCTTGGTGTATATATATGTATATACATACAAAGCTTGAACTGTTATTTTCTATGGTAAATGTAAGCGTATTTAAATATTTTTTATATATGCACCAAACAAAAAAGAGGTTTTGCTATATTTACTTTTAATATTCGATTGAAAATGATATGAAAATTATTTATAATAACCCTAGGACATTTTCATATTTCTTCTACAACACATTAAACCTTCAGAAACACGGAAATAATATTATTGTTAGGCGATGTATCGCGCAAAGGGTTTATATATGTACATACCTGGTTTATGAGCACATTGTATAATTAAATCCTATAACATTTTTAAACACACAAATCCATAGTTAACACACATTCTGATGTGACTTTTTATTTTTGTTACATACCCACTTAAATTTTATTTATTGCTTGTCGTTATTTGACAGTGTATTGTGAGGACAAGTAGCGCGCCTAGCGGCCCGATTTGGAACTAAATTGTAATTTAATTAACAGCTGTACATGATATAAAATACAGGCCTATGTCATTGCTAATACAATAGCGTGATTGTTAGTTATCTAACAATAAGCTTGTTATGTAAAGATTGGTGGGCTGATTTAGATGCGGTATACGCTAAATATTGAAACATTATATTACACATTTTTACATTACAATAGTGGATTTTAATGTGAAAAATAAGCAGTGACAAAAGAAAACGGCTCGCCCGCTTTGATGTTATCAAAGCGTTTGTTTTAGAAAAAGAAGAAACTGAAGGATTGGAAATGGAATATACTGATAATTAATTCTGAACGCTGATATAATATATAGTAGTGCTGACAAGATAACAGCGATAGCTTTGTGATTAGGAATTCACTATACCATTCCGGAGATTCTTTTCATGAGATTTATAAGAGCAACTACGCCATCTAGCGTCGAGTAACAATATTAAATAAAATAGGATGAAATATAACCCATATCCTTATTATATCGTGTTGTGTCTATTACGTTGGTGGCACCACACAATATTTTTATAGATATGAGGTTGTAAAGAAGAAGTTTCGTGATAAATTTTTGTTTCGTGATTATAGTGTTAGAAAGTACATATTTTTATTTTTGTTTTAAGTTACTACTCGCGCAATCTATTATCGGAGAGTGAAATGATAAGTGCTACATGTCTAACTTATTCGCATACATTTTTACAAAATGGATGCAATAAAAAACGAGATTGCAGTTTAAAATGTTGAATCGGTATATACTATAAACAAACATATTTATTTAACTATTAAATTTATCGATAGTATTTATACACATGATTAAAACCGTAACGGTTTAACTCGCGTACGTTTTTCGGGATTGCCCGACTAGTTTCGGACCCGTACGAGGTCCTTCCTCATGAGCACCCGTCGCTTGCAAACTCCGTCAGTCTCCGTCGCGACCTCGCTGCAAGCGACGGGTGTTCATGAGGAAGGACCTCGTACAGATCCGAAACTAGTCGGGCAATCCCGAAAACGTACGTGAGTTATGTTGTTACAGTTTTAATCATATTTATTTAAAGCCATTCTTTGAATTTCATATGATCTTTTACAGAAAAGTTGTATTTCTGCGCAACCCTTCGTAACATAGCTTGATAAATTATATTCTAGATGTCGCTACTCACGTAGTCATAGCTACAATACTTATATTCATGTCATGTACTTAAATAACTCCAAAATCATGTTGGCACAAGTCAGATCTTGTGTTAATTTGAATTCGGTCAACGCTCGCCTTACACTATAACAAAAGATGGTATTTCTAATGTCACCCTTACGCTGCTTTTGTGAAAGGGGCTTCGCTGATCGACCGCTTCGTACTGGAGCATCAAGGTGGAGTATGCTATTAGCTTCCCACAGTTTTCGGGAAACTCGTGAAGTGGCATGTAAAATAGGTTGCAGCTATTTTATTTATAGGTTTATATTTCTACCATTCGACCTATGGATGCGGTAGCCAAATAACAAATGTTTAGAGTCAGAATATCTATTAGATAATCATAATATTATTTTGTATGTCTGCACACTTTTACATTGTACTTATTATTGTTATAATAAAAGAAAAATTAAAGTTTTTAATGAAACTGTCAAGATATTATTTTTTTATAACGCCATCTACACGGATTATCAAGAAAATACATGTTAGTGTTAGCTCCTATTTATTATATTTAGATAGAGATGTCGCTAAACCTAATTTTTATATGAATGAGATAGAAGTATCATACTGTACCAGTGAAAAAGAGATAAAAAATGACACAGCAAATATATAGAACGCTATGTTTTGTTGGTTTTCCCTTTCCATATCATATTCATTCAGTTCATTCCTAGTTTGCTCATTGTATTGTTTTGGTTTCGCGCAAGAATTGCGAGGCTTTTTCGTGAATGTTATTTAAGAATGTGATCATATTTCATCTGCTATGTAAAAATGTGAATGAAATGTGTTCGTGATATTGTTTTTTGTGTAAATCATGTGTTCAAAGTGTCCCAGTGAGAGTCCTATCGATCTTTTGCTTTCGAAGTAGGCAGTGGTTCTGCGGTTTTTAATTAAAGCTTCCTAAATCGCTAAAGGTAGGTGTTAAAATAATAAAATACTGTTTACGTCTGAGGATACTACTTTGTAAGTGTTTTCTAAACTAGAATACATTATCCTGTTTATGCAAAATAAATATGAAATGTGCTAATTATTGTAAACAAACGTATCCTTACTAATGTACAAGGATATAAATATTTGTTTATTACTATGTTATGTAGTAGATACTGTAATTCATTTTACACAGTATAATAAAATACATTATATTATGGCCGTATTTACGGTTTTAATATACAATATATATTTTGAATAAAATCCTAACAGGAAGATTTAACAATAAGGTCAAAATAAAAAAAAAACTATTTTTATAATTATAGTGTTACAATAGTTCTCAATTTAAATGCATTAGTTCCGTCACAAATGACATCAATTAACTACTTGTTATAACTTGTCCTAATTAGAGATTTGAGTAGGTACTTAATTTGATTATTTTAAATTCAAAATTTAATTATTTGCTTTTCAATTTTGACCTGAACGTACAGTTGTTAGAGTTCTTATTTTAATATTTTAACTGTTTATATAAGTCGCGTTTTGCATACGAAATAGGTCCATCGTTTTAATTCATTAAACATATTTGTCATTCGTGTACATTGCTGGGATTTCGAAATATTAATAATGTGTATTTGACTAAATACATAAGACATTTTAGGCCAATATGTTACTAGGGCAACGGCTGTAACATATGAGTACTTCAGCAATGTCGGTTATGTTTTACAATGACACCTATTAGAGTTATAGAAACAACGGACATCACATCCATGCTTAAAAATAATCTTTAAAAAACAGTTTTTGTTTGCAAAATTCATGCTCCATTACTGATTTAGTAATTCGAGATTTAATTATAAAATATACAAAATCAATTATGTGTACGAAAAAAAGGCCTTACCGTGAACTTTACTCTGTAGGTTTCTACGCAGTCGTGTATTTTAAGAGGCTGTTTGTAGGTATATTAATATTTTTTGGTACGAAGCTTTTAATCACTCCCTACAACATTGTACACGGTGTGGAGGAATCCCTGTGGGGTAATGGGATCAATAAAACTCATAATTCCTGGCCGTGGTTTATGAAATTTTGTAGGAATTTAATCACATTATAAGTAATGTATAATAAAATGCGTCTTTCTCATCAAATCATTTTAATTTGATATTGTCTCCTTGTATGTGGCAATCATTATATTAGGAGTTTTGGCAAGATGTAGACCACCTTTGCGTAAGTTTCTTAATGGTGAAAAATGAAAATACTATACTCCTCTGTTTATCCATTAGGAATACAGGCGTGATGTTATGTTATAATAATGAGTCATTTATATTAACCAGAATAATTTATACTAACGGCCCTATACATATATGCGAGTACAAGGTGATTTGCAGATTTTCTTAAGATTTGCGGTTACTTTGACTATTTTTTGCTGAATCGCTACAGAAGGCATCGCGAATCTTCGATATTTACCAGTCTTCTCTGCTCCCCACGTTCCAGTTTCTACGACAATGGAATGGGAACTGTGAATGAGTGTGAATGACTCCAAATGACACGCACGGCTGGTGTTGTGTTTGCTAAAGCCTGTGTTAAGTCAGGTTGCTAAAGAAATATCTAATGTGACGTAAAGCAGTTCATAAAAATAGTCATACACATATTTTGTTACTTATCTACATATATGTATATATTGAAAAATAGATGTTTGTTAGAGGATCTAAAACTCAGAGGGCTGGATCGATTTGCATAGTTTTCTTTGTTTTGTTCGGTCTAATTCAGGCGAGGGGTACCAACAAAAAAAAACGGAAAAAAGTCGAAAAGAAAAGTTCAAAATCGGTGATTTTTTTTGTCTACAATTATCACCAAGCTTAGAATGGAATGTTTTATTAGTAATTATTTTGTAATTATTACATATTTTGACTACCTCGTTGGTCGAGTGGTCGCGAGTGTGACTGCCGCTCGGGAGGTTCTGGGTTCAAATGCCGGGTCGGGTGCTATTGGATTTTTCTAATGTAGAATTTCTAGTAGTGAATCGGAGTCTGGAATTGTGCCCGGTGTACGGCAATAGGCTCACCACCTATTCCATGGGACTTAAACGTAACTGGTGCCACGTGGGAGTGTACTACACTCCTCCGCCTACCCCTTCGGAGATTATTGACATGATGTTACGTGTGTATTTTGTAATTAAATTATGCGCGGAAATGTAGCCCATTGTAGTGACTTTTTCAGCCATCGTTGTTGTCGGCGGGTGCACACGAAAAAGGGTTTTGCATAAGTTCATAACTAGTTCTGACGGTGATTTTGAAAACTTCTCGCGAGTGAAGCCTGTACGTAATTTAAATAGATAACATTTTTTATAATCGATGTCGATTTTTTTTTAATTACACCAAAGTATTCATGATTTGATATTCATTGAAGAGTAAATTCATTAGAAACTTTATCATTTTACTATTAAATGTTAAACTTTGTCGTTATAAAAAAATTGTACTGACATATCGTCAGGTTGGCATATTATCGAAAATGAAATAAATATACCTGCATTCCGGACATTTGAGAAACTTTAAATAATAACTGTCGCCTCGTTGCTGGACTGAATGCAAGCGCGATTGCTAATCGAAAGGTTCTGGGTTCGATTCCTAAATAGTTTATAATTTTACCTAACACGCTTAACAGTGACACATTATTACTCCTGAAATCATATTTCCATAACAAATTGACTGACTGGCTTGGCAGGAAGAACGAGAGATGCGTAAAACCTTGAATAAGGTCTCGTGTAATGAACGTAATATGTTTCAGTGCCAAGTTAAGGGGTTTTATTATCATTATGCAACGCGATACTTGGCTTAGTGGCTAGTTCATAGCCTGTATTACGAAGGCTCTTTTGAAGTTCTGGCGCGCGTGTTTACATCGTCGGCATGGTAGCGAGTTATGAGGACAGAATTATCTAATATTATAATTCCGACGAAATAGTGGGTAAGCATATTGCCCTACACCGCCCATAAATTCAGACTCCGTTCTACTCCTGGGAATTATAAGTTAGAAAAACCCAACAATACTTTCTACTATGAGATCGGCGGAAGACCGTGTGTTGTGGCACATCTTGGGAAATGCCTATGTTCAGCAGTGGAACGGCAAGATCTGATGCGATTAATAACATTTTTCACGGCCCGGAAATTAAACTCAGGATCTCTTGCTCGGCAGTCGCTCTTGTAACTGCTAGATCAACGAAACCATGTAGCATAACTGATGAAATTTGGGAAACTTTTACCTACCCTTTTGGGGAAATACAGGCGTTATGTTATGTTAATGTACCTAACACAATAAGTGGTTAAATCATATTGGAGTAATAACAGACAGTTAATTAACATCAAATTTGCACATCTTAGAGTTTATAAAAAAAATCTCTAGGGCGTTTAAAATCTGCCCCCCCGCATTTGTCTAGCGTGGCAGACTATGGCCGTAACCCTTTCATCCTAAACTATAAAAGGGTCGGAATTGCATGGAATGGACGAACGAACATCCGATATTATGGGTCCGCGACAAATGAATATTGTAAAGCATGTCTGCCGTCTCAAAATTGTGGAAGACCCGAGAAGTGGGCTATAAATAATTAGGGAGGAAATTTCAGATTGCTAAGGTATAAGAACCATCAAAGTATAACGAATGAATTCCTGGCTGTAAAATGTGTGCTAGCTCGTCAATGAATCGCCTTTTTTGTTGTGTTGTATCGATCGATCATACATCCCTTGGAGCGAGTTTAATTTGCCTATTGTTGAGTCATGGGGTCAGGGGGTGCTTAGAAACTACGAGAGTCCTTAGGGAATAGCGTTTCCCACCCCTTTGCTATTGCAAATGTATATCCTGCAGTGACTAATGTTAGTTGGCAAATGAACTGCAGTCCTTAGGGTAAAACGGATTAGAAAGAAAATGACGTACTATCCCACTTTTAATACGAAACCAAAGTATATAGGAGTTAATAATGATGAGTAATTGGATTTATCTAACTTAGATTTTCTAGTAGTGGCTCGGAGTCTAGGTCTGTTCCCGGTGCAAAGCATCAAGCTCACCTATTTCATTGTGGGACGTAAACGTACCTGGTGAAACGTGGTCAAATCGAACAGGGCCAACAAGAACAAGACAGTTTACAGATTTGGTTCTCCACCTTAATTTCAATTCCATCCAAGTTTCATCATCGTCAACCCATTTATCATTCGAACGTTGGACATGGGTCTCTTCTTAGAGTGAGGAGGTAAAGTCCATAATCACAAAGTTTGGAGAGCTCTATAATAATTATGGACAACTTTATAACTAATAAAATAACTATTGCACAGCTTTATTATAACTGGGTATATATAGTGATTTTAATAACCGGTTTCCAAACACGTGGTTTGACCAGCGATTCGATTTCCGAACCCATTGGATGCTGACGTCCATAGTAAATGACGTTGTTAATTTTTTCGTGAGCTTCACTAAGTATCGAAATTTTTTTTCTAATACTGTAGCAAAAAATTTAGTAAAACCACCTGTTTTGTATAAAAAGTGATATGACGTCTCATGGAGGGAGAGGAAGTGATCGACGAATCGAGGAAGTTTAGACTTCAAGTACGTAAAACACATGTCATAAATGAAATTGTTTGTTTGTTGGCTTGTTGTTGTTTCATACAACAACGGAACTATGGATAGACATTACAATTTCAGTAAAGCCTCTATTTCTCCGGAGGGGTGGGCAGAGTAGTTTAGTGCACTCCCAGGATTCGCTAGTTACGTTATACTTCCCATGGAATAGGGGATGAGCCGATTGCCATACATCGGTTACAAATCCAAACACGGAGATAGAAATCGTTATGATTTCACAGAAACAGGTTATTGATCGGAGAATGAGATACGCCTTATTAATGAAAGAGGTTAGGGTTAAAACCATAGGAATAACTTTCTCCATAGAGTGAAAAGCCGAACTGCGAAAGCTTTGGTTTGGAAAGTCTTTATTCTCTTGATTATGAACTTCGTTTATTACATAACAGATGGCGCCACATACGTTCCGAATCTTGCTACCAAAGTTTAATAGGAATCATACATACATAAAGGTCTTCTATTTGCGACCACGAAGGCATGACGCTTCCCAGACATCTTAACTAAGGTCTGAATTTGCGGACCTTGCAATAAATGGGTTTTGTTGTAGTAATTGACGGCCAGAATGAAGACCAGGCTGACATCGGTGACATATCTCGGCTACACCGCCATGGATCGGCGGTTCTCGAACTCCATGCTGCCCTGGCTGCTGCGGGAGATCCGCGCTACCGGTACCAGGGACAAGGTGAGTTTGACGGAAAGGTCTAGGGACAGGTTATTTGGTTTGAAGCATGGACAACAGCGTCCAACCTCAGACATTACTAAAACTAGTGGTATGTTGACATGTATTATGTCCATGACCTGAGCTCAAAGAGACTCGCGATCAGCAATGGAATATTGATACTTGGTTGATGATGATGATGACACATTATATTTGGATATCCTCAATAAAGTATTAGCCAATTTAGCAGATGCCGTAATGATTGACGTCAATCCATGATTGAGAGAACTTTTTTATATTGTAAACAGCGCTATTAATCTCCTTCGTGTTTGGTACGGTATCAATCGATCAAATTAACAGTAAGTGAGCAAATCAACTACCATTGATTCATTCGCGCTTGTCATAATTACCGCTAGATGTCACTAATTAAAATTGTTGGTACTTAGACAGATTTTTTTAAGATTCGCCAATATGGCTCAGGGTATTCATGTTTGCTACAGCATATATTTTCATTATGTGTTATATTTTTATTTTGCGTAATATATTGGGACTCTTTTGGATATAATGGTCTTTGTCCCAACGTATCGCGCATAGGTTAGATTCCGGGGAGGGTAGATATCCGAATAATGGTTTTTGTTACCTATCTTGGCTGTTTGCCAGTACGCTTGACTTGGTATATAATTATGTACAGGATCTTAGGATTGAGTCTTGCCATGTTGTTTATTCTTTACTTATTGTATCTTATATGAATGCAGAAGAAGAATGACGGATATGCAAGGATAGATATATTTTGCACACGATGCCGTCTGCCTACCCACGGAGTGATGATATACTCGTAATAGTAATCACGTGAAATGCGGGTGTGTACTTTGCCTGCCACTTCGGGGATTTTAGGCGTGATTTTTCCTTTTAATAATTACGTATCATGTTCTGTCTGCAGCTGAGTATTGCTATTGAGGAAGGTTGCTTGAAGGCCTACAATGGTAACTTCGAACCTGTTATCGTGCACCGCCTGGTCGATATTCTGAGGTATGTCCTAACTAAACTATTTTTTTGTTCTGTATAGTATTACTCGTCAATAGGCTCATCTCCTATTCCATGAGACGTTTTTGTTGAAACGAAGCAGTCTACTGCCTACTGGCATCGAGGAAATACAGGCGTGATGTTGTTTTACTTTCAAATTACCCTCAGTCAGTCCCTATTTATCCCGCCTAAATATATGCTGAAATGTGGTCTCCGAATGTTTTTCAATGCATAACCTGACAAACAAGACGAACAGGACACCTGATTGTGTGTGGTCAACGTTGTCTGTGAATAATTGTAACACCAGACACGTCACCAACGCATTGCCATCTCTGAATGATTCTGTTAATATTGTTCTAAAAGTCACATGTTACAATGCACTGGGAATTTGTATGTTCTTCTGTCCAGGGCAAGTCAAGTACCGGGCAGACCAGAGGAGTTGTTCTACATACTCCTCAATGAGAAGGAGGGTCTGTTGCAGTGCTATCTCTTCAGAGCAAGGACTGTAGCTGAGGTGAGTGCTACTATAACATGTAATTGTAATCTCTTGATGACTCTTTTTTGAAGTCTCTTTCTCTATCTCAACCCTTGATGGCAAACATACACCAGTCAGTGGAAACCTTCGAGAAACACCAGGAGCGAATCATAGTAGCTTATCAGCAACATATGGTAAGTAGAGTTAACTTGAAATAAAATGAGAAGTCCTAGAAGCAAGCTGACGTGTATGACGAAAGCGACTAATATAGAACAAGCATGTCACGTTTGTAAGGATAGAGATATTTGGCACTCAGTGCTCTTTGTCTACCCCGTAAGGTGATTGGCGTGACGATTTTGTGGTAGTTCTTGGATTTAAAATATTTTTATTGATCGTGACTTTAAAATAGGGTTATAAGAACTAGACTGTTAGTGTTTGGTCATGTTCAATCTACCTGGTTTCTAGGAAACCCCTTTATCAGCACCCTAGATCTGTCGTGCCCATGGATTTATGGAAAAATGACGTATGTACGAGGAACGGTTGATAGGTTTTTGCCTTAAAGTAGTTAATTAAAGGACAAATTTCAAATTTAATTCTGTTGAAAAATGTTCTTTACTATAGAATTACGGGGTCTAATGGTACAAATGGCAGTCGGCATTAAGGGCGCTGTTCGTGAATTACATTAAAATACAGTCAAAAATAAATAATAATAAAAGTTACAAACCCACACATAAAGCTATTAGCTGTGCGCTGTCATATAAAGCGTATTATGGCTCGCTAATGGTTTTGGTTAATTGAACAAACAAAACGAGTTGGATCCAATGTTTGTGTTATCTACAAATATTTGATCAAAGCGGCGATGAATTCCACAAAAAAATTCAATATTAAATGCTACTCGCGATTTAATTCACAAGGAAAGCTGAATAATATCTGTGCAATATTTACATTATGTCACTTGCAGTTGTTTTCATGAAGGTAATAATAATAATAATAATTTTCATCTCAAGGTTGTTTAATGCCATTTTTATTCCATGGACTAACAAACAGCATTATTAATGTCAATGTGATGATCATTTAATGATACTTATAAGTACACTTGAAGCAGGTCACCTAGTATATATAGTTTGATATATTCGGACCACATTCTAGAATGTTCTTTCCAGAACGCTTCCTGTATACTATTTATGTCAAATAAAACTGTCAAAACGCCATTTTGTTTCGTATTGCCAATTTCAAGGCGGTAGGGTGCACAAAATGAGATCGGTTTATTCCATATTGTTTCCATTATCATCTCAATTTTTTTGTCATTTATATTTGACATTTTTAGCTCAATATTCAGAATAATTTTATTCATTCTATGAATACAATTAACATTTGATTAAAATATTGTATGTATTAGGAGGAAAATTTAGACTTTAGGCTGGCGTTGGTGTCATTGAACTAAGTGGACTATCTTGTCCTATTGGCGTACTAATGGGACACGTTTTAATAAGATCACCAGCACCATTACCATATTATACCGTTAATAGAACAGTATACTTGTGATGTAACGCTAAATTTTAATGGGGTCAGTGACGTCATCGAATGATGTTGCTTAAAGCACATATGTATAGTCATGAGTATTTCGGATATACATATAAAGGACAAGTTAGCATTCGATTTATTTTTACATCATAAGGGAATATCGCTAAACCTCGTCGGAAATCGTAAGAGGTTTTAAAATATCCGATAGTTGTATTGACCAAAAAACTGCACTGGAACATCATGTCTGAATATCTTTTAGGAAAGTAAGCCTGGGAAGAAGAGTTTTTTGTAGTAGGTAAGAGCCAGAGAGAACAGAAAGTGAAAAGAGAGGATGAGACACGGAGAGAGAAATAAAGTTGGGGTAGAAATGAAATGAAATATTAAATAAATTTACTAAATTCACTTTAAATGGCGTACACTATAAATACGGAACTGCAACGATACATCAGTGTCACTTGCGTTCTGAAAACATGAGAGATATGGTATGTAAACATTGCCGCAACCTTTATTAGATTTGTTTACCAAAATACGATAACGGCCGTACATATGTATGTATGTATTATAATAACATTGTTAATAGTTTAATTTTGAACGTCATATCACTGTTTAGAGAAGATTGTGCTATGTCAAAACCGTATTTTTTTAAAAACGGCTTTGAAAAATTTAAATCATGATTATGACTATTCCGTGACTTTGTTTTTCATCGCCGTCTTCAATGATAATAAAATTACTGACCATTAATTTTTTAATAACCGCTTAGTGTTTTCGGCAATGAATTATCATAAATGCATTAAAATCGTAGTAGTCGTTCTTAAAATGCAAAAGGAGTAACTTTATGCGTTTTATATGCATAAAATTGAATTGGGTTAAGTGGTAGCGAATAACATCGAACTCTGAACAAAAACCACAAAAAACAATAATAAAAATACCTGGATGGATGATTGAGTTAATGAATGAATTGTGAACGAATAGTCGAATGACTGATTGCTTAAATAAAATAATAAAATGAAAAAAAAAAGTTTTGTTAAAGTATAAATTATTAATTTGCTAGTTTTAAAAACTCGCAATAGAGTCACCACTTATTCCATTGCGGGACTTAAACGTAACTGGTGATACGTGGGAGTGTACTACACTCCTCTGCTTACCCTTCGCAGATTATAGGCGTGAAGTTACGTCTTAATAAACCGCTAAAAATATATATTTTTTAAACTTTATTAACATATTGTTAATGAAGATATCGTTTTATTTTCTGAAGCTAAATTCCAAGTCTTTAAGCTGTAAAACTAAAAAAAATTAGTAGTTTAGAGTGATGCGCTCACAAAGGCAGAGCTCTATCATTTATTTATGTAGTTATTCAATTTCTTGCTTAATTTTTTAAAATGTAATTTTGTGCCTTCTATAAAAAAGTAATTATACTCTGAAATATTAACTAATAGTAGAAGTCTTGTCTGTCTGTAATTATGCATGTTGTGACACCCTATTACATCGTCTTGCATAATATTTTACTTTTTTTGAGTTGATGTTTTTTTAAATAAGTCTTTAATTTAAATTTAAGTTTAATAACAGTATTTAACTGTGATATTATTATTATATTAGCACGCCAGGTCCCTAATGAAGTAGGCAGAGAGCTCTGAGCGCTAAGTATACATATGTACATACCATTGCGGACTTAACGTGCTTCTTTTACATTTAATAATGATCTTATACACGCACGCTAGTTTTGGAGACTTCTGCCTACCCCATCAGCTAATGACATGCTACTAGCACGGGAACGTGAACAATAGGCTCACTCCCTATTTCATGGTGGGACGTATAACATAACTGGTAAATTGTGTGATGGTACCAAACTCCTCTACCTACTCCTTTGGGGGAATACAGGCGTGCGAAAAATAAGTGTAATAAGATACTCACATACATTTACTTCAGAATATATTGTATAAAGGTACTTCAGGTATTTAATGAAATTTCTAGAAAAATCTCAGTCTACTATAGACCAGTTATGTTGGAATATATGGACATTTAACCGGTGTTCTACAAAAGGAATAATATTTTCAAATTCAAATATACGTTATCAAACGGTCTAATTATTATTGTTCCAATGAATATTCATCGATTGACAGGTGTCAATTTAACAATGACTTATTGTATGCCATAATGCTTGGAGCCTTGAGACTTTAAAATTAGCTGCTATTCGCATTTCGACCTCCATCATTCAGTTTAACATCGTGAAGTATCGCTAAAGTGTGTACGAAAAATTAAAAAGAAAAAATATTTAATATTTGCAAAAAAAGTAAATTGTTCGTATTTTATTCGCGCGCGTTTGCGAAAATAGTGATCAGTGCAGTTCCGTCATTTTAAATAAAAAATAGTTACTTGATTTAAATTAATATATATTTTTAAATTTCAACCGATTATTCATGAAGAATTTTAATGAAACATAGTAGTGTCTTAATTTTAAATGATTAGAAATGTAAAATAATAAGCGGATTGACGTGAACATTATATAACGAATAAATAAAAAAATAATTACACTCGAAGCAAATTAATGAATTATTAATGGCAAAATAAATATTGAGCTAATCGTGATAAATTAATCGTGATTAATTTAAAGCTGCATAAGGAGTGAAAAATTGGCGCCATATTTTATTAGCGTAACATTCTTAATGATACTTGACCAAAGTCGCATCGCCCGCTGATTTATATAATTGCGACTGTTAGGTCAATTGTTGGAATATTCTAGTGACCTTTAAATATTTTAAATTACCATAGTATCAATTCGTTTATTGGTTAATTTATTTTTATACAGTTGTAAAATTAATTATTTAAATACATCTGTATAACGGTATTGTTTAATTCAAAAGCAATATCATTGGAAAAAGGGTTATCTATCTATAGCGGTAGATAAACAAAATTGTAGATTGTGAAAGTAGTTTAAAATTAATGAAATATAACTGAATAAGTACTGATGGGACTTGAAATTTCGTAAACATTGCCAAGTGAGTTGTGACGGGTGGCAACGTCATCAGCGCAGCATTGGTCGAGCGGAGCCAAGATGTTTTCAGTATGGATGCCTCTGTCGCGAACGACGACCGTGTACCAAACAGTGTCACAGTTATCAGTTGCGGAATTCTGGATTGGCGTAGTTTTAATATTACTCGCCTGTGAAATGGACATAATATATTTTCATATTATACAGACTTTCGATATAGACATTTTCTCATTATAACATTCGCGCGTTCAATATAAACTACGCGGAGTGAAAATAGGTGTATCGTAAACACGGTAATGTTATTGTGACGAATATAAACAGACATTTCGAACTGGACACAGACAATGCGTTCGTTTCTGTGATTTCGCGCGTATTTAAAAATAAGATTTTGAAAAAATACGAACGTGTCAATAATTCGGTCACAGATTAAATAATATAAATGTGAACCGAACGAATGGTAATTGTCGATAGCGCTGTACATAATATAATGAATTTTAAATTGTTCTTGTGGAACATTAATGTATTTATAATGGAATTGAACTGGTTTCATTTAATGCAGAACCGTAACATATTATTGTTTGTGTGAACGTTGTGGATGCAGTGAGAACAGTTTATTGCGGTTTTTTTTTTAATTCTATTTCAAGAGAACTATTTCGACTGCGTGTTTTTAATTTGTAAGTATAACAAGTTATGTTTCTGAAGTCATAGTTTTCATTCTTTTTATATCTATTAAATTGTGTCAACTTTATTTGATTAAGATATAGGTATTTTATAAACCACTTCACTTTGTGTCGTACCAAAGAACGCTATAATTTATACACTGCCTTAAACTGGCTGACATTTTCGCATTGTAAAAAAAAATTAATTATACCTAGTTTGGACATTTGGATATGAGTTATGCCAAGATATCATGTCATGGAGACATATTTTTCCTGGAGAGTCGACAGAATAAGCCGATTAGACTGACATCCCTCAATATTTTATGTGATTTAATCTAGATATGCTACTATAACTATCTTCCTGGATATATATAATTTTAAATTACGTCTGAAACTAGACTGGTAATTTGAAAAAACGTCTATCTTTGTTGTACCGGTACATATTTTTCTCATATCTAGCTATGTATATTTGAATACAAATAAATGAATATAGAAAAGAAAATGGGAAACGTTTAGATCTCCGTGAAATACCGCAATAGCGATTTCTGGACGCCATCCAAATATACTCAATAGAGATTATAAGGGGGTAATATATCACTTTAGTAACCATGGACAAATCGACGGAAATATTTTGTTTATGGCTGAAACAAACACGTTGGACCTTCAGCTTTTTATGGAGGCGCTAGGTAATTAGGTACACGATAAAATGAGCCAAATCTAGATATAGGTTTGTGAAGGTCAGGTCGAAATTCGTCCTTTTATGATGATACGTCGTTTATGAGATAATGTTAAAAATTTCAGTTCTTATAAGCCGCTCAATGATTTCCGAAACCCCTTAAGACATTGCTCTGAGGGTTCTAGCGAAGAATGGTTTCATGTTTAATGTTACAAGGTTTAAAAAAGACGGTTATCAATTTAATATATACATAAGTGTGTAATAGTCAATGGTGTATAATAAAATATGTACATTTGAAACTTATCTTAATTGCGGGCATCGACCTCAAGAATTGCTTTCGAAAATTTTTTGCAGCAATTTTTCGTTTCGTTTTGTTTGTTTTTTTTTTATTTTGAGTTAACTCCTTTTTGAAGTGGACTTTTTTTAAATGTCTTCTGTTTGTGAAAATGAACATTGTCTCAATTGTTGTCATTAGTCGACTGAATCGCGACAATAGAGGTTGTTAGCGCAATTGACAGGTGTGCATCTTCGGAATGGCACATAATTCTGGGCTTTTGGCTCAGTTGTTATGACTGCTAATTCAGGAATTCAGGGTTCGATTCTCAGTCGGAGCAAATATTTGAGCAAATTTTTGTTCTGTGTTTGAATATGTTATTTACATACATAATATTCGACCGCCTCGTTGGTCGAGTGTTTCTAAGCGCGACTGCTGACCGAGAGGTCATGAGGTCGGGTACTATTGGATATTTGTAACTTCGGGTTTCAATTAGTGGCCCGGGAGTCTGGATCTCTGCCCGGCGTATGCCAATAGGCTCACCACCTACGAGTATGTTCCATGTGGAACGAGATGGTACGTTGGTACATAATGTGTTTAGATATGTAATATATGTATGTATGTATCATACCAGCCATTTGATTATAAATGCATTGGTTGCGCACAGCTTGAGATTAGATGCTCGTGTGTGTTTTCTTAAGATATTGTTATCATCCACGTCGCCATGACTTCTCACACTCTTGATTCAGTAGCCACAGCTTCATGTTCACAGTTCCACTAGATCTGGGCTAAGCGTTCGACGATATTAGCTTTAGGTCAGTAGCCATAAATTGATGATTACTCGTAATGAAACCGTTGGACGAAGTGCACACAATAAAAAACGTAACATCATGCCTGTAATCCCCGAAGAGGTACCCAGATGAGTGTAGTACAGTCCCACGTTTTATCAGTTACGTTTACGTCCCACAATGGAATAGGCAGTGAGCGTGTTGCCATACACCGGGCATAGATCCGGACTCCAAGCCACAACCAGAAGATTCTACTAGAAAATCTAAGTTAGAAAAATCCAATAGTACACGACCCGGGATTTGAACCCAGGACCTCTCGATCAGCTGCGCTGTCAACGAAGCAGTCATAGTACACACATATTTTCCATCATCGAAGGCTGAATGGTAATCCAAGGTGCTAAAGGTTTTTGATGTTTACAGAAACAGCCGTTACATCTGTCAATGCTACACTAATTGCCCCTCTGATAGCCGGAAGCGAGCTGATGTATGTTATATATGTACATATAGTTGTTTTGATAGCGTGGTTGGCCTTTGTTTTTCGTTACTTAAAAAAGATTTTATGGTATAAGGTAAATTGACCACATAGTCCATAACGGGACGTAATCGTTACTGGTTAAACGTGGTAGTGTACTACACTCCTCTGTCTACCTCTTCGTGGATAACAGGATGTTATGTTACGTGAATTGATTCTTTCTAGTTAGTTGCCAGCTTTTGCGACTTCGATATTGTGGTATGGGATCCTTTTGTCCGCAGTGGTATGTACCTACATACCTAGTGTTTTTGATTGGAAGCGAAAAGCTGAAGATCGAGCCCAGTGATGTATTACGAGAGAGTGGCAGCAGTGAACAGAAGCGTGCCGATGATGATGGTGATCGGTAGTGACCAATATATTTCGTGTTTATTATCGGCGTGAGAAATTCTTTTTGAAAAGCTTGAAAGAACTGATCAGTATCAGTTTTTCATAAATGCGAATTATTCAAAAAATAATCTAAAAGTATTCCTTTAATTCTTCATTGTTGAAAAATATTAAATTGTTCGTACAATTAATTTCTTAATATTTCATAACATATATAATTTAAAAAAGAAACTATATGTATACTTTTAATTCTTCATTCCTGAAAAATATTCAATTGTTTTCACAATTAATTATTAAACAAATAATCTCAATTTAACTCTTAACGTGGGTAGTTTTATATTTTTTCGTTACTACAACGCCTCATGGTGACCTTGTACATATATATAATTGTCTATATTATTTAAGTATATACATAAAATTTGCATTATTCCCGGACAACTCCGTAATGGATTGATTTAAATATAATATTTAAAATAATCTGGAGTTGTGTCCGGTGTATGGCAATAGGCTCACCACCTATTCTATGAGACTTAAACGTAACTGGTGAACCGTGGGAGTGTACTACACTCCTTTGCGTACCCCTTCGGGGATTATAGGCGTCATGTAACGTTTTTTTAAATAGTGGTGAAAATGAGAAGTAAAATAGCACGCGTTTTTTGCCCATTATGCCCACGCTGGGCTTGGTTGCCTATGGATTTTATTTTAAAGCTATCTATGTCTACGCATATTCACTACAAGAGACACATTGCATATTATATATTAGCAAAATCGAAAAGATCATATTGTCTGTATTGAGATATCTTATCTTTATATGTCGTTATATCTTAATAACCACTACTACAGTAGTTAATAAATTGTTTTGATATGTCGCATTGTTTTATCATGTCGCGGTAACTTTTCAGTTTTCAGTTAATGTTAGACTCGTATCTCCCGAGATACAGAGAAGAATTAAGAAAGAAGAATTAGGGCTGTAGTTGGCGTTAACCAAATCCACTCAAGTGGACTTCGTATGCCTTAGGGTAGATACTGGAGAATATGCGATTAATTTTTCTCGTAAAAATTTCCTTCACCGTTATGTGGGTTATTTAACTGTAAAACCGAAAGTAACTAGTTGTGTTAGAAGAGCCTGTAGCAGGATTCGAACCCCAGACCTCGAAGTGGAGGCTGAAATCAAAGCCACTAAGCTGTTATTGCTCACGAGGTTTATACATATAAAATTTTAAACATTTTGTTGCCGACACAATACAAGCGGATGTTATGTTTCAAAAGAAACATAACCATCGACTTGTAGAACCTTTGTTTCTCATAAGACATGCGTCGGTCGCTTAAAATGAGGGTTTGAAAGGTAAACAAAAGAGTAAATAAGTTTATGTATATATTTCGACACACCAACATGAATACATGAACATTTACATAAAATGATGACGATGAACCTCCTGGCCGTTTTCGACCACGGCGACATAACTTTTGCTCAACGGTTGTTGGATTCGTGTGTTTAACGTGATTTCTATATCCTGAATATATAATATCCGTGACATATATTAGATACTAGCTGTGCCCCACGGTTTCACCTGCGTTAATTATAGAACAGTCTATTAAAAAACGATTTTAAGAACATCACGCTATGATCACCAAGAGTAGATATAGTAAAAGATAGCTGTGCCCGCGACTTCGTAAGTTTTGAAAAAGTTAATTGACCTAACTTCTTTATTTGTTATCCGATTTAAATGAAAAAAAACACTAAATGTTAAGTGAAGTCCATCACAATATAATTCTGAAAACTGCATTCGAATCGGATATGCCGAATCTGAGATTAGCGTCTACAAACATACAGACAAACAGACAAAACAAAAAAA
>DWJK01000499.1:0-21762 GCA_018248815.1 Croniades pieria auraria
TTTGGGTTCTCTTGCGTATATAAAGGCACCCCATTATGAATTTTTAAATATATTTGCTATGTACAGACAGCGATCAGATACAGTTTCATTACAGTTAGATATAGATTAGATGAACTAAAATTATACGGTAAAAATATCTCAATATGCAGCTTGAAAGGATTTAAAGAAAGTTTCGAATCAAATGTGAAGAGCTGGAAGGATTTCTACGACTTGTCGGCACCGCACGAAAGTCACTTCCCACATCCCTATGAAGACATTATAGGCATTCCGAAGCTCATTATATTAAGGTATGGTTAATCTCTTTAGTCTTAATTTTTCATAGTATATTTCCTATTTGTTGTGTTTTTAGATGTCTGCAATAGCAACGATTTACCTATTGGTTTAATACAAATATTTATTAAGAAAATAACATCGGATTTTTAATTAATGAAAGAGAATCCGATGTTTCTTAAAATCCTGCTGCATTTTCAACACTTTTGTTTCTTCTTACGTTGAGGGGATTCTAAGCTTTATATATAAAGTTTGACATAAATCATCAACACATCATTTATTTGTCCAGGTGCATTCGCCCCGACAAGCTGATACCGTTGGTCCAGCAATATGTGGTTGAGGAGATGGGTCGCACATATATCGAACCGCCACCCTTCGACTTGGAGCGTTCGTACGGCGACAGCAACAGCTGCTCGCCGCTAATTTTCATTTTGTCGGCCGGCTCCGACCCCATGTCGGGACTCGTCAAATTCTCAATGGAGAAGAAGGTGGTTAGTTTCGAGACGATCTCGTTGGGGCAGGGACAGGTGAGCAAATTAATTATTTCTAAGCTTTTGCACTTTACACTTTTAGACAGCGGAAGTACGGCGGTAAGGTTATTTTATGAAACAATTAATTATTCATTAAAGTTATACCCACGAATTATTATATATATGTAATTATATGACAATCAATAGTCTTGATGGAAACAACTTTTTTATTTCTATACTAGGGTCCAATTGCGGCAGAAATGATAAACCAGGCGACAGTGACTGGCGGTTGGGTAGTTCTGCAAAACTGCCACGTGATGGACTCGTGGATGGGAGAGCTGGAGCGCATCTGCTCAGAAGTGTTGCTGCCGCATCTGGTGCATCCAGGGTTCCGTTGCTGGCTCACCTCGTACCCAAGCCGCGCCTTTCCCGTCACTGTGTTGCAAAACGGTATATCACTAACTATGAATTACGTAACTTCTTTCACTGCCACTGAGGTGAAAAATTTTTTACTTGCACTCGATTTGAAGTCATTCAAAACCCTTAACCCAACACAACCGTATCGTCATTCTCCTGCCGTTCATATTACTTAGCCCGATGCTTAAATATCAATGACTAACTAGGTGTGAAAATGACCAACGAAGCGCCAAAAGGTTTGAAGAACAACATATACCGCTCATACATATCGGACCCGATCTGCGACCCCGAATTCTACATCTCGTGTCCGCGCACCGAGGAGTGGAGGAGGTTGCTGTTCGCCTTATGCTTCTTCCACGCCATCGTCCAGGAACGGAGGGCCTTTGGGCCTCTTGGGTGGAACATTCAATACGAGTTCAATGAAAGCGACCTCAGGATCTGTATCATGCAGTTGCAGGTAAGAATTTTCGCATTACTAAAATCGCAACGAGATCATAAACCTCGTGCTGTTAAATACTTATTACGATTTATTAACATCGACTTCGGATCTCGGATTCCTGTTTCCTTTTTGGAGAGATCAAGTTGCAATGTTTCGTGTCTCTTGTGTTTGCCTGCCACTCCTTCATACTAGAACACGACAAAGCAAGCGCCAACTCTTAGCGACAAAAAGAGATCGCGGCAATGGTACTTCCTAACAAGCCCCACAACCGGTTGTATCGTCACCTTTAACAGAAAAACATTTAAGCTTTAAATTGACTCGCCTTCAAAATTAAACCGATATCGATGTCAAATTTTGTTAATATGCAGATGTTCCTGACGGAATATACAGAGACTCCGTTCGATGCGCTTAACTACTTAGCGGGAGAATGCAACTACGGCGGGAGAGTGACTGATGACAAGGACAGGAGACTCATTCTGTCGCTGCTCTCCATTTTCTACAATGAGGAGGTTACTTCGGATCCCGAGTGAGTTATGGAATTTAGGAGTTAGAATGCAGACGTTGTTCCGTAAGAGCAGTTACGCATACTATATTGAAGAATATTCTACTTTAGCTTAGTGACGGCTCAAATTACATTAAAAATATCTGAATATTCGTTTTATTGCTATTGGTTTGATCGATCGTGTCGATAAATACAAAGAGAGCATGGAGAATCTCGGGGCTGAAATGTTATTTTTCTTTAACCAAAACGGACGTTTAATTTCTCTCTGTACAATAATTGTATTAACAATTTTGTTTGTTTCCAGCTACTCTTTTTCCCCGAGCGGTGAATACCGTATCCCTCCCAGCGTTGACTATAACTCTGTGCTGGAGCACATTAGATCTCTGCCAATGATTGCTAAGCCGGAGGTTTTCGGGCTGCACGAGAACGCCGACATCACTAAGGATAACAAGGAGACTGCCGCCGTAAGTATTTAATTCAATAAAAATTTGTGCAAATAATACGTACTAAAATCTTATTGGATAGAATTTACTTGCATGGCGTAGGTAAGCAAATTTATTTTACGGGCATTTAAAAGATTTGATTATGAATGTGATATTTCAGTTAAAACATATTTTATGAAACTAAATATAAAATTATAACAGGTGACAAAAACACGTAACGTGATAGATAATACTACTTTTGACTGATGATTGGGACACAATGAAGAATTACTTCCCAGTATGTTGATGAAATTTCATGATGGATACGAATTGATTCTTTTCAATATAGCACTGATTCATTCGTCCTTACTTAATTAAAAGTTTAGAAAAAAAAAATGTTGTCTTGTCAGGATGAACGAAATTTAAAATAATGTAAGGGATTGTTCAGCTTCTGTTCGGTTGCCTTCTGACGCAAACGTCCATCGTGGCGGGTGGCGGCGGCGCGGAGGGCGGCGAGGCGGGCGGCGTGGTGGAGCTGACGAGGGACATGATGGCGCGCCTGCCGCCGCAGTACGACGTGTACGAGGTGTCCATCAAGTACCCAGTGCAGTACTACAACAGCATGAACACCGTGCTCAAACAGGTCGGGCATGGTTTCACATCATCATCATCATCATCATCATCATTTCAGCCACAGGACGTCCACTGCTGAACATAGACCTCCCCCTAGGTTTCACATAACTAATATTAATATGATAAGCTTGTTTCCCATTTGTTTAACTTCAGAACCTAACTTGTACCTAGTTATCTTCACAACAATGAAGTGACACTAGAATGGGGTTAAATCCTTTTATAGTTGTACCGTTAACACTGGTCTCCTATGAGTATAACAATGGTGTGTCATGGTGGCTAGGTGAGGGTTGGCAGATTTCACACGCCTTAAATGGTGGAGGTGGTGGAGGTTTTTACGATGTTTTCCTTCGCGATTATAGCTAGTGATGTAGTGATATTAACGCGCACATTGTTGTAAAGAGATGAGTGCCAAGATCTGAACCCAGAACCCCGGCGTGGGAGCCAGAATCTTAAACCAAACATATTTAAATATTTTTGAAATATGATCTAGTTAAACTTCTATTGTTCATAGGAATTAATCCGCTATAATCGTCTGTTAAGCGTGGTAAGACGCACCCTGCATGGGGTGCACATGGCGGCGCAGGGGCTGGCCATCATGAGCGCCGAACTGGAGGAGTGCAATAACGCTTTCGTCAAGGGCATCGTGCCCGGCGTTTGGATGAGCAAGTCCTATCCTTCCATGAAACCCCTGGGATCATACGTAGCGGACTTTCTGGGCAGGTGATTTAACCCTTCAATAACCGTGTCTCCAAACGTTTGATAATCATGAATCTGGTTCATGATTATCAAATCAAACCTTTGAATTATCAAATCAATTCATTCATTCCGGTGTATGACAACAGATATTCCATTGTGGGACGTAATCATAACTGATGAAACGTGGAAGTGTTCTACATTCCTTTGCTTACCGCTTTGAGGATTACTGGCTAAATTATGTTACTCTTATATTAGTGGACAGAGATGTGAAAAAACAGTTCAGTAAATGTATGTAAATACAAAATGCAAATGCATTGTTACTTTAGTATATAAAATAGAAATACAAAATAGTTTTAAATAAATGTATTTAAATGCAAAATACACAATCTCTAAATAGGTTTTCCAAATAAAATAACTTATTACTTATTTAATCGATTTTAATACAAGTATTTGTACAAAAAATTCATTTTTCATTTTACATCTAAGGGTCCTGATCATCATTCTACCAAATGAAAATAGTCGTTCAACAGGTGAACTTGGTAAGCAGGTATTATATTTAAGGAAGAGTTTTTCTACATTTGAATATCTGTTCAACGATTCTAAAGTATTGTCTTAATCTTTTATATATTGTAGTGTTGCCAGATCTATTGTAGTATTGCCATTATCACTGGCTACTGAAGAATTTGCGTCCTCAACAAACATATAATAACATTCAGCCATTTATTAAAAAATGTAACTAAACTATTATGCCTTGTACAAATACTAAAAGTATTTCAAATAAAATACTAAATACATTTCGAAAAAAGCATTTAAAATGTAAAATAAAAATAGGTATTTTGCATTTTGTATTTGTATTTAAAATACACGTGTTTCAAATAATTCACATCTCTGGTAGTGGGTAATTTAAATGAAAATTCACAATACGTATAAATTAATATAGTTTACTATCACAAAACATCAGCTACGCTTATTTTTATACGATTTAAAACCTATAATTGTTTGTACTCAGTCTGTTGTACTGATCAGAGTAATGCTGAAGTTCATTGCACAATAGTCACTAACAATTTTTTTTTAAAAACACAGATCTGTAAACATAAATCGAGCACGCTCCAATTACATTATATCATCAGAGGAATTCTTAGGCCTTATTAGGGAAACAGCCCCTTAAGGATTAACGTGATGATATGAAGTTTTATTGATTATAGTCTGACTTTGTTTGTTTGCGTTGGGTCTTATCACAGCGTACTATGTTCGCTGTTGGCAGTATTTTTGGAGATCATGTTTGAGAGATTTTTATAAGATATGTATGTAAAAGTGAGAAAGCTGTAACTGATATAAAATTTACTGCTTCGTGTGTGAACTAATTGGACTAGACTTAGGGAGGTAGCACCAGTTTCGATATTAAACTGTGTATGGTATTTCACTTGCTTCGTAAAATAAAATTGTAAAACCTTAATCTATCATATTACTCATGATTAAATATGTACCGGCTTAAATCACGTACGTTTTTCGGATTGGCCCGACTAGTTTCGGAGGACGGACGGAGATGTCGCGACCTCGCTGCAAGCGGCGTTAGCTCGTGAAGAAGGACCTCGTACAGGTCCGAAACTAGTCGGGCCATCCCGAAAAACATACGTGAGTTAAGCCGGTACATTTTTAATCATGTGTATGAATACTCACGAAACATTTAATAGTATCATATTACTGTATCAGGACAATAATTTGTTATAAGCTCTTCTACTTATTTAATTCGGTGTTTGTACATCTCCAAAAATATGGCCAATGTTCTTAGGTACGATATAAATTAATATTAAACGAAATGCAGTAAGAAATTTTGCGTTTTCGTGTCTTTAAAATTACAATAACAATGTACGAAATTCGGACAATCTAGAGCATAAGGAGTTGGGAAACTCCGGTAGAAATCCGTAAAGATTTACAAATGCCTATACGAAATTAAATATGGGGTTTACATAATTTCGTAACTTCACCATTTAATGAAAATCCAGAAGAGAGGTATTCGAGTGTCTACAGTGAAGCAAAAGCAAGAGTAGAGCTGAAGTCTACTTTGTTACTTTCTTTGATAGGCACCGGTCAACCTTCGGACTTTTTGGCAAGATCCAAAAGCTTGTTCATCAGTTCGCCTCCAAAGGACTCTCGATATTTTTGGCTGATACTGTTCAGCAAAGCGTATGGCGTCTCGTAATTCATATTCTCTATCGTTGACAAGGTTGTCTCATCGTACTTTCTGCCCACGACCCTGAACCCGGATGAGGACATTTCCACACAGTATTCTGAGTTTTCTAGCGTAGTAAGATTGATGTAAATTCTCTGGTTGGTGTTCTGTAGCTTGGAAGATACGCTTGCAGATTTCACGTGCTTCCTTATGTCGTTGATCGCCGCTTCCGCCTCCATCGGCCACGTATCTTCATCTAGAATTTGCTCCTCTGACATTACGTACCTGTAAATGGAAAATCATTCTAGAAACTCCTTTTGTTAAACTATTAAATATATGAATATGTTAGTTGTAACTATGGTATTTTTAATATCTTCTGTTTAATACAATCAAACACTGTCCCTAGATTAAAATTCCTCCAAGACTGGATAGATGAGGGCCCGCCAATAGTCTTTTGGATATCTGGCTTCTACTTTACCCAGTCGTTCCTCACCGGCGTGCTGCAGAATTATTCGCGTCACAACAGGATACCAATAGACCAAGTGCATTTCGAGTTCACCATCACCAGTATGGAGACTGAATGTGAGGAAGAACCTGTTTTTGGGGTTTATTGTAAGGTGAGGCCATTTAGAATCATGATTGTATAATTATTTAGTGTAATTGAACATTGTGAATCAAATTAACTTTTAAGTAGTACTCACATCAAACAGTACATTTTCAACATTTATTAGAGAATCCCATTCATGAGCTCCTGCCAGTTTTAATCTCCGATACAATATTGTTGGGATTCATTGCGCATATGATAAACGATTTCAAATAGAATCAAAGTTCAGAGGCCACATGTGAGGATGTCTACGAAACATATTATGGTATGGCAATACGATTTTCATGAATTTGCCCTTGAAATTTTTATGAAGTGCAGTTATTATTGGGAAAGCTCATAATCATGGAATTTGCCATTTCATCCATAGATTAATTGAAGCATGATAAAGATAGATAGAAGAAATAGAATATACATACATTGAAATGGACACCTCGCTTTTAACATAAATGGGGTATAATATCCATATTCTAATTTTTACAAATGTGTGTTAAGCAATAAATGTAACTTATGTGCAAGCAGCAATCTCACCGATTGGACAATCAGGAACAAGAGTATAGTGTATTTGTGTGGGTAAGTCAAAATGATCAGGCATGGAGTGTGGATTTAACTTTTAAACAAATATTTTGCATGACATATGTATGACTTAGAAATGTTGGATATGGCAGAAAATTAAAGGTTGTAATAGCTTTAATTTCTCAATCCGCTTTGGTGTTTGGTAACTTTTTTTTTGCTGCCTAAGATAATTTATCGTATTTTAAAGTTGAATATCATCACCGTTATCATCATTCTTTCTCAGTCCACTGCTGGACATAGGACACAGACAAAGTTGAATATAACCACATTAATTTAAAAAATAAACATAGTAGATGAAAATAAACAAAATTCCCCTTCGACTAAAATCAGTTATTGAAAATAGAGGAATAAAATTGCAATGTCTTACTACCCACATGTAAGCATTGTTGTCGGGGAACATCTTAGATTAATAACTGTTTTACCATAAAAATCCCATAAGGATAAAATGCAATGAGCACAATCACTGTGTAGTCCACTGTCAAATACATGGCAATGTGTATAGGCTCTGATTCAATAACTGTGTGACAAGCAATGTGCGGTTGAATACTGTATAATTGTTATCATAACGAGCTATGGTTACATATGTTATCTACTAAGCGACTTCGCTTGAAGTAGATGTATGTATGTAGTTAAATAATAATAATAATTGACCCATTTATCATTCCACTGTTGGAATATGGGTCTCCTCTCGTAATGAGAGGGTTAATAACAGCCATGCTGGCCAATATGTTCAATTGTCGATTTATAAGTTGATGTTATTATTAATCAATCCACTTAAGTGTAGATTTAACTTCCAATATTGCTAACACATAGCTATATATTTTAACTATATATCTACTTCTATGTATCACTGATTTCACTCATTTCTGCTTAGATTCCATATATCTTGTTCTCCATTCTTCTTTGTCTTGGATGACATGCATGAAATATATGAATGAATGTACATGTCTAAGAGCTTGAGCAGTGCACACTAAATTTATTATTAAAGATAATAAATTTGTATTATATTCGAGTGGACTTTTGTTAATGGTTACTGGACATAATTTCGATTTTGCTGTGTTGATAATATTTTATTGCACTATTTATTTATCACACTATTTATTATTAATTAATACTGTAAGGTATTAATTTTTTTTAACCACAAGAGCTGCATTGGTTTTCTGATACCAAATGATTATTGAACGACTTTTTGTACGCAGGGCCTGTTCCTAGAAGGAGCAAGATGGAACAGAGAAATAATGTGCCTTGACGAGTCCTACCCAAAGATCCTGTTCGACACCATCCCCATTATATGGTTTCAGCCAGCCCTCATAGTGAACTTCAACCCCCCACCATGCTACTTTTGTCCTATTTACAAGACCAGTGAACGCAAGGGTGTGTTGGCGACAACGGGACATTCAAGCAACTTTGTCATGTACATCACATTGCTGTCGGATATACCCCAGAAACACTGGATTAATAGGGGAGTGGCCAGTTTGACTCAGCTTGATGATTAAAATATCGATTATTAATTTTCAGTTCAGCTAAAAAGCCTTTAAATTACACATTACAGATTACAGAATTCAGATACACATTACAGAAAATTACACATTTCGACATGTTACCCAAATTCATCAAGTTTAGCAAGACATTGGCATACTACAAACACGGTCATAATTTTCTATGTATCCAACTGTCAAGTACTTAAATCGTCCAGTTACAGATACCTGGAAGTTACTATAATAAGTTTCTTCTAGTCTAGGCTCTTTACTGCTCTCCTGAAAACCTCCGGGACTCACAAGATATCATCATCAACTTTGAGACTAACTGGTGTAGATGAACAGAATTAAAGATTGGGTTGTACGGTTGATTTGTTTATCCTAAATTTTAATCAATCCTGGTGGACACCAATAATCCATTTTATTTATCAAATCCCCCAGAAGCGTTTGAGAAGTCCTTAATACAGAAACATTGTGAGAGTTATCTGATGATAGTTGAGAATCAGTTGCACATTCTTGGTTATTTTTGTAGAATACTCTGGTGTCTACCCCCTTTTTATCACATGTTAGATCAGTTCCTTAACTATGTACATACAAGGTGTAACTTCTGTGATATGGATCTAGTCTGTCATTGTTTAATAAAAAACATTTTGACTTATAACTCACTGGTTTCATTTATAAAAAAAGATATGTTACTATATAGACGCTTTGAATACCAATGAATTTTTGATTTGTTCATTAAAAAAAAAAACCTACAAAAATGTGTTGGAATTCCTCTACAGAAAAACAAGAAATATGAAGATCGATTGACCGTAGGATTTGTGATGTGATAAGAATAAAATTTGGATACGATGAATAAATCAATTCTGTGTGCTGTTGTGTAACATGCTCCGCTTGTTTATCTAGAACATCTATTTAACTAGCTTGTTTATCAAGGCTGTGCCAAAGTTGTATTCTGAATGTTATTTGAACCTTAAACAACTAAAACAAGATAGGATAATAACTACCCATCTAAAAATAAGTTTTTAAATACCGCGCGCTTTATTATATATATAGATAACTTACCTAAAAAACACGCCTATGGGTAGTCGCAAGGTAGAATTAAAGTATCTGGATTTTTACAACGTGAAAAATATGAGATATTTGTACAAAAAAAAAGCTGTAAGAAAAGCCGAAAACAAACTCACTTGACAAAATGAATGTCTTCCTTTGACTGACTGATCGAAAAATACGTGACGTCATGGGAACTATATTTTTTAAACTATTTCTTAAACGTGGATATCAGCCTTTTGAAAAGTAAATGGTAATGAAGGTTTATACAATAATTTATTCGGCATGTTACATAAAAACATATCTTAATATTATTTATTTACTCTGCAGCTTAAAAAAGTTATATAGTAAAATATTTGGTTTACTAATACAATCAAAAAGGTATATGTCATCCGAATGTGTCTTCGAATTAAAAGGCAGTGAAAACGTTAAATATGTCTAAATAAATCTATTTTCATTCAATCGTTTCTTTACCAATATTAACTTTACAAATTAAAACTTGTAAATACTACGAATAGGGATATTCAATATACATCGATGCATCGAAGTCACTCGATGTTTACAGTACCTTGCATCAAATCGATCCGTTGTTTTCAAAAGCTGTTGAAGTACTCAATGTATCGACGTATTTTTTAAAACATCGAATCAATGGTAACCAGCGAATGATTATACTTAGTTATTACTGGATATAAAAAAATGTAACATCACGCCTGTAATATCCGCAGGGGTAGGCAGAGAAGCTTAGTATACCCCCACGTTTCACCAGTTATGTTTACGTCCCATGGAATAAGTGAGAAGCCTATTGCCATACACCGGGAACAGATCCGGACTCCGAGTCACTACTAGAAACTTGATTGTCAGGGGACTGACTACAGCGTTTTGATGTAATGTTAGAAATATATAACTCGATTTATAGAAAATATCGATGTTTCTATCCGATGCCTCGGAAAATATCCATGCTTAACCTCGATGTATAGCATCGAAAAAAAATATTGATATATTTTCTAAGTGGACACCCCTAATTACGAATTGAACATAGACTATGTAATAGTGAACAATGTTTACATTTGGTGTTTCTTTTTTACTACAGAATTTTAGAGTTAATTCTTATTATTATTACTGGAAGTATTAGTTTTGTGTAATTTTTAATGTATATCACTGCAATTACATTTAAAAAATATTCTACAAATTTGTAATGGTGTGAGCTATTATTAAGAATATTCGGTTAAAATTTGGATTGGTACATAGATCTGATAGGAATTGCGAATAAAGATGCGTGGAATGGAATTAAGCATTATTGTTGCTTTTTGTTGTGTAGCACAGATGGCGCATCGGACTTGTAAACTGCGTATACCGAACTGACGTTTTTGGTTATTTTTGTTCTCGCCTCGTGTTTACTTTAGTGTCTAATTTCGGTCCAATTGCAAAAATTTTGTTGTGCAACACCCGAAAGGTTAATATTTTTGTCGGGGAATGCATCGGGGCGTCGGATAGTATCGATCCACGCTTCCGGACTAAGATATATGTATACAGTTCTATCACGTGGTGGTGTGATTTATATAATTCTTGTTTACCGCACAAGTCGAAACTTTGCGCATGTGCGTCCCGTCAGTAACCTCAAATCGTAGAGCGGACACGGATTCGGCAGGTTCCGGATATCCGGGTTGCGGGACGGACTCGTTGTGATGTTCTATTGCGGCGGTGGCGCGGGGCCCGCGTGTGGACTCTGGTGATATCGGTAAGCGCGCCGAGATGGCACAGACTCAGTTCTCGCGAAGCACGGAGAGCGACGCATGGGCGCTCCTCTCGCTCAAGTCGGCACCGCCTTCGCCATCGAAGGTACAATGGGCCCAGGAGCCGGCACCGACCGCAATAGCGCGGCTCGATGGCCGCGATTTCGAATACTTGATCCGGCAGAAGAAGGTGGTGATCGGTCGGAATTCGAGCCGAGGGATGGTGGATGTGAATATGGGACACTCGAGTTTTATATCGCGGCGACACCTGGAGTTGCTGTACGACCACCCCGAGTTCTATTTGACCTGCAACAGTAAGAACGGGGTGCTGGTGGACGGCGTGTTCCAGCGCAAGGGAGCGGCCGCGATGTTGCTGCCAAAGAGGTGAGTGCGCCGTCACTAGGCTCGCCGTTCACACCCGCTATTACGCGGTTGCGTTGTTTGTAAACAAAACTCATTTGTTTATATCTACCCACCTGTTTTTTATAACCTTTCCAGTCAAAAGCTATTGTGAACAAATGTCTGTATTGATTCACGTGGCGACATTGTGCTTTATTTGGGCAGTTTGATTCATCTGAATACAATACACCACAATACATATCTATTTCTTGCATTACACTGCATGTTCTCAATTATTTAAAGTCTATAACAATCATGACACATGTAAAAAGATACCCCAAACATTGTGTATATCATGAATGTTGCTAATCAGATAATGACTAATAATTTTTAACTCAAATGACTAAACAACACATTTCTTTGCACATATATTAAAATTTGTTAACATATGTTAAAATTTTTAATTATCAAATAATTTAGGCTTCTCAGTGTATTATTTCTGTATGTTATTTTGAGAAGTCAGAGAGATCATTCTTTGAAAGAACCTGCCATATATGTTAAAATAGAAAACTAATAATGCATTGGTTTATTTCTTGGCCATATTGCCAATCCATATACATTATTCTACTCAGAAAATGAATATCATTTGCATTTTGACAATCATTGTTTTGCATCATCGAGCTATGACTCATGGGGAAAACGGTTGAACCTAGTTTTTGATGTGATGCAAGGTTTCTAAGAACAATTACTTATTTTATTGACTCGCTCACTTACACCTTCTCCTTACCTGGGGCTGTATATAACAATTTAAACACTACAGTAAATGGTGAATTTGATATAGTTTAGTATTTTTATTTGCTTTATAAATCCATTGATAATTAAATACATCGTATTAACTGCCCATTAATGTTTTTCTCTACACTATAATATTCTATTTCATACAATATACTCCCCATGTTTTTGGGGATTATATTGTAGAATTGCTACATATATTTTTGAATATCATATTTTGGAACATCACTATAAAAACACTAAAATTATGGTATTGTATTGAGTAACAGAGTTAGGAGTGATTTTTTTTTGATTACGTAAGACCTGGCCAATTTGTATGAGGGAAACATACAAAAAATAAATTCATTCAAAACATTTATTCATTCAATCATAACTTGAAATGATGACTTGAAAGATGTACATTAAGTATTAAAAACATATTCAGAATTAATTAATAATAAGGAGAACATCGTCAGAAACCTGCACACCTTAGAATTTAAAAAAAAATGTTTGTTTTAAGGTGTGTGAAGACTGCCAACCCGCACTTGGCCAGTGTGGCAGGCTATGGCCTTAACCCTCTCAATATGAGAGGGGACCCATATTCTAACAGTGAAATAACAAATGGGTAGATTATTGTTTTTATATACTCAGAATTTTAACAATACATTGTAATTTTTAAGTTACAAAAAAACACGCATTGTAGTCTGCCGGCATACATTTTGTATCAAAATACATATGGATATAAAAAAGTTAACCATTGAATTGCATATTCAAGTGTTAATAATATGGTCTTAATTTGTGATTAATGTAATTGTACAGTATTGATGGTGATGGACACTGTGATGATGAGCTATTACACAACATTTATTATATTATGTCTTATGATGAGCCATAATTTACACTGGTCTATTCACCAAAGAGTTTGCTAATGAAATATGTGAATGATTAACAGAGATGATATATCTACATCAAGGCTTAGTTTTTGTGTATGTTACGCCGGTGTGTTGCCATGGCAATGATAACAAAAGGGATAGTAGGGAGGGGTGGTGAATACAAGCTATTATTTATTCATTCGTAAAAGCAATGTTCAGGTTTTGTCAAGGTGATGCAATACTATGCCTGCGTGTAACATTTGTTTAAATGTCAGTCGTTCTCTACCGTTTTACTAGTCTAGTGAACATGTTGTCCATCATAGGTGAAACCAAGTGTTAATACAAAGCATGTAATTCTAAGAATATAGTTTTCCTCAGGGTTCCTCCACCTGCACTGAGGTGAACTGAGCAATACTCAATTCATAGAACATGTAGAAAGTCAAATCTCACATGACTCACTAAGGTGTTGCCATGTTGAGGATAAGTTTGAACACCTCATGTAAAACTTATTATAATAGAATGTGGGTGGGCACACTTATTTTGTATGCATGAAGTGTAGTTTTTGTGATAGCAAATGGAATCTTAATTACTTGCATAAAAACAAGTCAAAGTCCAAATGGCATCTATTCATTAATATAATAAATGCAATTATTAAAACACATTGTTATTCTATATCATTGTAAATAATATCTTTGAAAGTAAATAGTTGCAGTCATTCATTAATTAAATTATTTTACCGCTCGTAAATATGCTGATAGCTTATGACAGTGCAAAAATATAATGACGCTTGATTGTTAAATCAAACATGATATATGTTTGCAGTGTTTTATGAGGCTTGCGTCGCGACACTCTAAGCTTGCTTCCATACAAACATTCATTGGAAATTGCAAATCATACTGAGTGTAAATAATACTGTAGTGTTTTTCGGCCTTAGAATTTTTTTTAATATTCAAGTTCTTTAATAATGAGACTGCTGTGTTGGTCGAGTGGTTGCGAGCGCGACTGCTGGTCGGGATTCAAATCTCATCTCGGATATTATTGGATTTTTATAATTTAGAATTTCTAGTAGTGACTCGGAGCCTATATCTGTGCCTGGTGTATGGCAATAGGCTCACCACCTATTCCATAGGGCGTAAATGTATCTGGTAAAACATGGGAGTGTACTACACTGCTCTGCCTACCCCTTCAGGGATTAGAGGTGTAATGGTACATTCTTTAATAATTACATGTGACAGACAATGTTGATAGATAGTACAAGTTAAGTACTAAGAAATAGATATAATTTACAGCTAAAGTAGGCCAAACTTATAAAGTGAACAGAAACAAGGACGGAGTTGAGCAATTGTCTGTATGAAAATTGGGATAATATAAATGTTATGACTATTTTCATTGCTAGGAAAGTATACCAATTTTCTTAGTCTGGCATATTATTAAAATCAGTCACAATATTGGTATTTTCCAGTTTATAATTACTCCAACTTATATAATTAATGCTACCTATAAATACAAAGAAATCAGTTTAAATCATAATATTGTATATCAGTCATTATCACCATTCATAACCCTTTCGCTGTTCTAAGGTTGAATATAGGTCTTTTTCTCTTAAAATGGGAATGGTTAAAATTTGTTTGTTTTAACTCATAAAAATTTCGGGTGAAAAAACCTTAACCGAATTTGTGACAAAACATTGTAAAGCCCGCCATGCTCTTCACGGAGTGGCGTTAATTATATGCGTTAACAAAACTCACAGTGTCTCTAGCGAGATAAATTTGTTTGGAAACGACCAGTTCAAACAAGCGAAGCCAATGGCAACGCAACGGCAAGTGACCAGTAATCTGCAAATGATAAGCGCTGCCAAAACAAACGGCGCGGAATGCCGGGTGACGCAATAGTAAGAAACACAGATACTTGGGCAACATGTGTATGTGTATGTGGTGTGGATGTGTGTGTGCTGTCCTGTTAACATAGTCACATATAGTAGGGTTACAACTTTATTATAAAGATTGTAAAATGTGTACGTCGAACTCATAAATTCAGTTTGAAGAAATCATTGAAGTGACAGAAAGGTTATTTATAAGTTTAAGAAATACTCTATTCATGCTTGTGTGTGTTTATACATGGGTGTGTGTGAGAATGTTTCTTGTTGAGTTTATATCTTTCACCGATTACAAAGTCCATAGATTTATTAAAGATAACACATACGCAAGTGGTATATTGCGTATTTGTAGACACTGAATGTACAAAATAGGTGAATTAAATTGTGTATTCCTTGAATGTTATAAATATACTCTGTCAGATTTGTCATTTGATAAATTTGTAACATTATTTTAACATAACATTAATTTAACAGCTTCCAGCTTTAATAAAACAGCAACTGTGATATGATTTTATAGGAATATGACAGATGGTGAATGTTATAAAAATGTTTAATGGATACTATCATTTCAACTATCAGATAACATATTTTAGTTTTAGTGCCATCTTTATCTTGTATATTGTCATGAGATGTTTAGTATGGGAAGACATCATGCTAGATTCATCGTTAGCGACCCAAATTTGTGTTCAGATTGTCCTGAATAATGTCATGAACATAATATGTATGTATGCGCTTATCAAATGCTTTTAATTTTATTACTGCCTGATAAAATCATTGTCTGTATAATCATGTACAAAAAAGAAAACATGGTCGCATTAAAAAAAAAACATTTGTCACAATAATTTCCAGACTGTTCTATTTACTAGATAGATTGTAATTCAGAATTTCTCATATGAGAGTTTAGTGGGTAAGTCTATTGTTAGACGAGGAGTTGTTTAAAATCACCATCGCCAATTAGATTATTGGGTTTGTTCTAACAATACTGACGGTAGCCGTTTTTGTCTTCAATATATGAATAAAAAATTTAGGGATTTACTTGTGTAACAGTCATGTCGAGCATGTAAATTTTAATTCTCGTTTAGTCACATGATTAAAAATCTCGTTTAGTCGTTGATGACGTCATAAAACGTTTCCTAATAGGACGTTTGTATGATCTGCAATGGACATTTGGTGAGCCTGGTGCGTGGGGCCCTGGCGCAAATTGAGATACACTATTTATCTTTTCTTTTTTTCGAATTGTCTAATGCTGTTGACCCTAAAGACCTCTAAGGCTTTGCTGAGTTTGGTGGCAAGCCCAAGTGGCTCCGTTTAGAATATATTAGACGTACACTACCAGCTGAATGGTATATTTATAAGTGTGAAATATCAATGACGTAACATCCGCAGAGATTTACAGATAGAGTAGTAAAATAATAATAATAATCGATCCATTTATCATTCAACTGTTGGAATATAGGTCTCCTCTTATATGGAGGGGGTTAAGGCCATAGTCTGCCACGCTGGCCAACTGCGGGTTGGCCGACTTCACAGACCTGAGATTTTTTTTTATAAATTCTAAGGTGTGCAGGATTCCTTACGAATTTTCCCTTCACCGCTAGCAAGTGATATTTAAATTTAAAACGCACTTTCGTAAAGAATTGTGCGTCACGGATTTGAACCCAACACTGGCTTTGAGAGGCTGGATTCTTAACCACTAGGCTAGACAGATAGAGTATTAGAACATATTTCGGCCGAGCGGTTGATGTCCTTGGACGGCGCAGTGACGTCACACGCTCGCATGACGCGCTCGCACTTAGCGCGGGCGTGACGAAGCTATTATACATTGAGGTTGACAACTGGATTCAGACAATTTTGTATGATATTAGCTCATGGTCTCGATAACTTCGTGCCGTTTATATGTATGATTCTTTATTGTGAAGCGTTTTAAATCACTCCTACTGTTCGGTATAAACAAATTCGTAGAAACAAGTTCGTCTCGATAAAAGGAGCTTAGGTCGCCCTCCTACCAGATGGCCTGACGACCTGAAGAAGACAGTGGGAAGCTGCTGGATTCGGAAAGCCTAGGGCTGGATGGAGTGGCGCCGATTAGGGGAGGCATATGTGTCGACCTATGATGATTCGGTATTTTTGTTAGTTACGGATGTTTGTATTCTATTTTAGTGAACTATCGACCGGTGAGCGGTGAATGACTATCGACCCGGTCGTGACGCTTTCAGAACGATGCTTGATTATTATCATTGATATAGTCGTTCAATTACTATGTATTTGAGGGATACGCATTAAATATTATCATATGTCAAAGTAATTCGTATAGTTTTGTGGAGTTTATTAATTATTTTATATCGTGCAGGCGTGATACCATTAGTTAGCGTGCAGCGGCGTGTAAGCAGTTTCGATAACTGTTTCGACAATAGACTTTACTACGCGGGAGACACGCGTATTTATGATATATCTATCTTTTATTAAAATCGTAGGACATTCCGTTGGAAGTACACAATGATGTCGACTTTTGGACAGGGCGCGATGGCGCTCATTAAGGGAGGCCATGTCCACACGGTGGACTGAGACAGGCTGATGTTGTTGTAGGAGAATTACAAGGCCATTTTGCTATCAAATTCTTTGTAAAAAGGTCAGTTAAACTGTGCTTCATCAGATCGTCAGACCAGCTGGTTTGGAGAGCGACATGTGCCCTCATGGAAACAGCAAGTAATTAAAAAAAAAAACATCTTATACGTGCATGCATTGTATTGCTGATATTTTTGTACACTAATACCCGACATTAATAGTGAACTTACTGATAAAAATTTCGATGTCATTCAAGTACTTTTTTATCGACATGAGTGTACTGTTATTGTTTACGTTCGACACGCTGTTTGATTACATACCTACTGGCGAGTTATGAATTTATTAGGCCATTAATAATAATCGACCTATTTATCATTCCGCTGTTGGAATACGGGTCTCCTCTCATACTGAGAGGGTTAAGGCCATAGTATGCCACGCTGGCCAAGTGTGGGTTGGCAGACTTCACAAACCTTAGATTTTTTTTTATAGATTCTAAGGTGTGCCAAGTTTCCTCACGATGTTTTCCTTCACCGTTAGCAAGTGATATTTAAATGTAAAACGCACTTTTGCAAAGCGGTGCGCGCCATGGGTTTTAACCCAGTACCCCTGGAGTGAGAGGCTGAATTCTTAACCACTAGGCTATCACGGCTTCTTCAGGTCATTAACTATATAATTATGTGTACTTGTTTGTTTGTTTCGTACGCAGAACTGGCTCGCGTTGCGTATTATGTTGATCGTTGTGAAGAAATATCGGGATATGATAGTGTTATCAGAGGTCTTTCAACTGTTGATCTATTGTCTTGAGTGAACAGTAACACACTCGGGTTCCAACAGTTTTCGTATTACGCGCTGTGCGATATTGGACTTTATGAGTTATATGCTTAGAATCGTTATTCGTATAACTGGGGATACTGTTTCGAGTCGGCGACTTGGTTCCCTCATTGTACCGACGATGTAAAGTGACGTCGACGACGAAAAATAATGCAGCATACATTTCTATTGTTATTTGGTTTTGCATTGTGTGCTTGTTTTGCTCGAGAAAATGTATCAAACTAAAAGCGAATGCAAATTAAAAAATATGTACGTCACATGATGTCTGTAAACCCCGAAGCGGTAGGCAGAGGAGTGTGTTACATTTCCACATTTCACCAGTTACGTTTAAGGCTCATGGAACAGGTGGTGAGCCTATGGTCATGCCAGAAAATATGTATATATTTTGGGTAAAGTCAACTTGCATACATATGTGGCATTTGCAAGGAGAAATCGCAAATCGATATTAAACAATTTATATGCAACTCTATTGACTAATCCATAAAGTTTTTTTATGGTGGAACATCGCATTATATGGCGGAGAAGAAAAAACATTGTCAGAAAATGTGACACACCTTAGAGTTCTCCATTGTTTTCTTGGACATGTTAAAGCATTAATCTTTCTAATTCTGAAAGGAGGATTGGGGACGTGCCTCAACATTAAAAAAACGATAAAAGGCTTCATCTTATTACTGTATTATTATCACGTCAGTTCCCTTACAGGGTACGCAGAGAGCACCGAGGGTCAAATATCCTATCCTAACAGACCTCTCGCGCTTTTGTTACATTTACCGTCACATGTACATGCGGGTTCCGGAGACTTGAATGTTGCATTGATTCTGATTTTAAATTACGCAAGTCACATCTATGACTAAATATAATAGTGTTGGTCATTACGGTCGAATTTAAGTTCCGGCGCGTCGCAGTCGCACGAGTGCGTAGACCCTTAGTACAGGATGTTCCATTTTGGGTTCCTGGCTTCTTCCTCTTCCTATAAATTATAATAAGGATCTCATTTGAATTTCGTGTGGCAATCTCCTGTTATACTTTTTATTCTACTTTAATTGCTATTTCCCTACATCTGTATTTGATAAGCAGTGATAGCCTAGTGGGTAAGAAGTCTTTCGCTCCGAGGTGCTGGGTTCAAATCCATGGCGCGCACCTCTTTACCATAGTGCGTTTTAAAAAATATTACTTGCTAACGGTGAAGAAAAACATCGTGAGAAAATCTGCACGCCTTAGAGTTAAAAAAAAATATTTCTAAGGTGTGTGCAGTCCACCAACCCGCACTTGGCCAGCGTGGCGGACTACGGACTTAACCCTCTCAATGTGTGAGGAGACCCATATTCATACAGTGGAATGTTAATGGGTCGATTATGACTATTTTTATTTTGTAAGTGAATAAGTTAAAAGTGATTATAAAATATGTAAAATACGAGAATGGTGATTATAAATATGATGTACTCTGTCGTGTTGGTGGCAAGCGCGACGGCTGATCGAGAGGTCCTGGTTTCGAATCCCGAATTTATGCCCAGAATTTGTCGATAGGTTCACCACCTATTTTAAATCGTGTTAGTGTACTACACTCTTCTGTCTTCCCTTTCGGGGATTACAGGTGTAATGTTCCGTTATTTTTTTTTTTGCTGTTGACTAGTAGTAATGTATGAGGTCCAAGAAGCTCAGTTCTACAATCCTCAACTCCCATGCCTAACGTGGGGATAACCCCCATGCCTAACGTGGGGATAACCACCGTGCCTAACGCGGAATATTTACAGGAACTCGTTCAACAAACAATGCTTGCAATGTCTAATCAAGACGAAGACCTTATCAATTCGAACGTTAACCGATTTATCAGTATCATAACAACACGGTGTTGTTTGTCGTCTAGAACAGAACTAACTACATGCCTAAACACATGGCTACATTCGCGAGAACCGCCAGTTTGTTTTAATTGCTGTTCGTTATCTTAAAACGACACTTGCGTATAGTTACGCAGATAAAGTCGTGTGTCGAGTGTGCTCAGGTAGATAGGCGCCATGTGAGCTATCTAATATGTGTGTCACATGCGATGTGGAGCGCGCTCAGCTCACTCAGCCTTGTGCGATATTTGTGCGCGCACGCACACGTGCACACACACGCAGCGCGCGTGCTCACGGCACTCACACACACGCACCGCGCGTGCTCACGGAACTCACACACACGCACTGCGTGTGCACACTGCCCTCACTTAAACGCTTAACGTTTCAGTCTGCAGCCTACGGGCACCTGTTGGCTATATTGAAATATGTTGAAAATAGTCTCTTGTTATAAATTCTTTTCGTTCTTCTGTTTTTAAAGAAGAGTTCCGCGTTATTTTGTTGAAATCCATTTTTTTAAGTTTAAGCTAATAATATATCGTGGATTGTTGCAATTAATTTTAGGTTATATTATTAAGAATCAGTTTTCTGTTTTCAGTTTTAGTTTACGGTACCTTTTAATTTTTATCCCTGGATTTGCGATACAGCTTTACCGTTTTACTAGAGTATCCACACGTTTTCGAAGAATGTATTATTATTAAACGTTTTATGAGTGTGAATGTAGTGAATATTTTCATAAAATTTTTCCCTCGTCTCATTGGAATTGTTTCTAAGTATATTTCTAACAGCTAAAAGTTAACATTTACGACATGAAGAATCCGTGGGAAAATCGCAGATGCAGTAGAAAAAACGCCGTCCCGAGAGTAGCGGGTAGAAATTAGACGCAGAGACTTCAACATAGAACAATACGAGAAGGGTTGAAGAACGACACCGAATGGTCGAATATGGCTTCCGATCATGAATGATAATTAACGAGTAATGTTGCCAGTTAATTAACATTAGATAGATCGAGAATTAATTACAAGTCGCATCTTAAACCTCTCAACTCCGTCCCAGCTCGGTCCGATAAGGCTTTCTTGATATAGAACACTATATATGATGTAAATTACTGCTTCGTTGGTCGAATCGTTGCAAGGGTGACTGCCGATCGGGAGGTCCTGGGTTCAAATCCCGGGTCGGGTACTATTGGATTTTTCTAATTTAGAATTTCTAG
>DWJK01000500.1:0-21753 GCA_018248815.1 Croniades pieria auraria
GCTAAAGCCTGCCACGCTGGCCTAGTGCGGGTCGGCATACATCAAATACCTTAGATTTTTTTTTTATAAATTCTAAGATATGCAGGTTTCCTCACGATGTTTTTCTTCGCCGTTAACAAGTGATATTAAATACAAGGTAATTTTAGCATCCAGCATTCATGAAACCACAAATCAGTAGCACTGCTGTCTCCCACGTGACAACCTTCAGAACCTGTCTGTCGTCAAGTATCTGATGTCAAAATATCTTAATATTTTGGTAAAATATAAATGCAACAATTGCTTTCATTACAAAGTACAAAAATTGAATTAAAAAAAAATTAAATTATATATGCGTACATATACATATATAGATAAAGCTTTGATTAAAGTGAACCTATTGGCGACAGAGCCGCGCCACCCCTAATCGCTTCCCAACAAAGGCGTATAATTTTCCCTCTGTTTGTTTGTCTAACCACCGCGATCTCGGATTAAACGCACGATAAATAAATACTAAACATCTTATACCATGGCGGCCAACGATCTAACGTTTGAGGGTCGTTTATAAAGAAGCAGTTAAACATGTGTCATATAAACGGACTCGTAGACAAAGTGTCCTTTCTTATATGAATCACATAGAATAGAATAGAAAATTTCACATAACAAAAATGTATTATTAGTAAAACTCAGTTTATATGTTACATAATTTGGGATAAAGTTAAGATAATTAAGTCAAGTCTGTGAGGTTAGAGATATTTGGTAATCAATGCTTTCTGTCTACCCGAAAGAGACCTAATGTAACAAATAATTATATGGTACACATACAATTCATAATTGTACTAACGAAGACCTTAAATCTTTAATCGATTTACTAGAGTTATCGATTCCTAAAACCCAAAACTAACATTACAATATAATATAATTTGATACTAATGATTTATGCCTGTAGCAAGTCACATACGTATATACATATCTTGGTCGAATATACCATACAAAATTATTAAACTAAAAATAAGTTGAAAGCATTTTATAAATTTGTTTCTCGCTGAATACAGCAGCATATGCACTATTTCCTAACTCAATTTTCAGTATTAAAACTGGCATAGCGAACTGCTCCGAAGAATAAGAAGTAATAAGCAGTTTTCTTTCGCGCCAAAATTGTCTTCCATAATAGCGTCGGCGGCAAGATACCGCTCCCGCCATAAAAAGAGATAAACGACCTTTCTCTCTATTATTTTTGCACTTTAACAAAGGCAATGTGTGCATGTACCTTTGTCTCTTTCTAACGTACAGAGTAAGCCACTAACTCTCTCGACCGCGAGAGAAAAACAAAAATTCGTCGCTCGCCCCCACCCCCAGCCACTAATGTTCGGGGAGAGGTGAAGGAAAACGGGCTTGCCTCCTTTGTAATTTAGTTCAAAAACCTAATACGTGTCAATTAAAATTTTATTAAGATTTCAAATGGAGCACACTCCACGGTACATGTTAACGTTATTAACATTTTAATAATGTGAGAGACTAGTACCTAGCTACTCGTACTTTATTACTTGGTATATTATGTTGTCGAAATTTCATAAGCATTTAATAATTAATTTGGAGCGTTGGAGAAATATCTCAACACTGTCGAAAGGCCGCGTAATACTTTTAGATGTAAGAATAGGGTACAAAAATTTATTGGTGTTTAGTGCGAGTGCGACCTACATTGTGTCGACAGAATGCCCTTTGTGTTCGCATTCTCAGGCGACAATGGCGCGGTGTTTTGGCGGGAGAAAAAGGCGGGAGCGCGTTATCAGCGCGCGCCATTATGGGGCTTATCAGAGGAGCCCGCTTCCGCGAGACTTCGCCCCTTTTTCTTTTACGGTCACGTCTGTACAGCTCAGGTGAAGATAGCGAGTACGTGTTTTGTTTTGCCTTGCTACTTCTTGTCTCATTTTCTGTAATTTTTAACGAAAGTAACTTAGTGCCTTTTTTTTAATCTTCTAAAATGTTGTTATCTCCTAAGTGTAAAATCAAAAAAAGATATTTCTTCATTTTAATCGCTTCATCGACATGAAAATATTATTCAGTAGTAAAATGACAGGAACATTGATAATTGTGATACTTAAACTTTGTAATACGATACTTAGACAATTCATTTAACGACTTATTGATCTAAAAGGAATTATACATAAAAATTCATAAATTACCGACATAACACTGACATCTATAAAAAGGGTCAATGGAGCGATAAGTGTTCGCTAAATACGCCATTGGGGTGGAAAGGGAACGAAATATAAAAGTGTTTTCAATAAACAAGCGGGCGGCATGAATGAGCTAATTAAGGCGGGCGAAAGAAATGCGAAGAAAGCGGAGAAAACTTGAAGAAAACAAGGATACCCTCCCGTGCAGGGACGGACTTGAACATAACTGAAGACATTACTATCATTATAATATTTGAGACTACCTCGTTGGTCGAGTGGTCGCAAGCGCGACTGCCGATCTGGGGGTCCTGAGTTCAAATCCCGGGTCCAGTACTATTGGATTTATCTAATTTAAAATCTCTAATAGTGACTTGGAGTTTGGATCAGTGCCCGGTGTAAGGCAATAGGCTCACCACCTATTCCATGGGACTTAAACGTAACCGGTGAAACGTGGGAGTGTATTACCCTCCTCTGCCTACCCCTTCGGTGATTACAGGCGTGATGTTACGTTTCTTGTATATATTTTTATTGGATTATTGTCCGTTAGTTTTCTTACGCTACGATACTAGCTACGAAATGTAGTGTAGCGTAGCACTCTACAATCAAGTATTTCAATTTGGGATTTATATTTTTATACCTTAGAATTAAACATTTACTTATACATATAGATCCTTTTTTTTTAAATGGCGTCGGACAGGACATATGAAAAGGGAGAGTAAGATAAAATGGACGAGAATAATCACAGAATGGCAACCACGTGATGGTAAAAGGAAAAGAGGAAGGCAAGTGAAAAAATAGACAGACAACATCAAGCTTATTGGAGGAGGATTATGGTCAAGGAAAGCTAGGAACAGAGAAGAGTTGAAGCGGCTGGAAGAGGCCTATGTGTCAAATGACACGCTGATCGGGAAAACCGATTGATTAGTTTTAGTTTAGATTTAAGTTAAATTAGTAAAAATGTACCTAGTTCAGCAATAAAGGCTTAAATAAATACATGCTTAGTGGTATGTATAGGTAGCATATGTATGTATATGTATAAGTATATGGACTCTGTGTCCAGCAGTGGACGGAAACGAGCTGATGATGACACATTATACACTCATTACGTTTTAAATATAAACATTATTTATAAGTCACAATATCTCTCAACGACTATTTTGTCAATCTTGAAAACATACCGTTTCGGATTTTATTATGAAATAGTAGAATGTCAAACTCAGATTAAACGTAGATTTGTTTTTTTTTTAAATTCCGTTTAGGACTTAGTGAGCTTAATGTTAACGCTGTTAAAAATTATTCTTTGACTGATAAATGTATGAAAAAGAAACTATATTTCTATTTATTCATGCTATTTTATCAAGCGTAAAATATGTAAACCAAATATGTTAGCAATTGAGGAATATTAAAAAAAAATTGTGAACCTCGAAATGTGTTCGGCACAGTCCGTCCCATTGCGAAGAAGGCGTCCGTGTACTCGAAGCTGAATGGTCCGCTAACAAACTCTTTCACAAAAATACAATAATTACTTTAAGTCGAATAAAAACCGCTTTCTTCGCCGACGGAGCGGACAAGGGCCCTAATTTCACCTTCACACCCACTCTGCCACTTCTGCTTTATATCTTGGGATGGAACACGCTTTTGTGACCGACTCGCTCCATTATTATCTGGACTAAATTAATTTGGAAACGTGTTCATTAAACCTGAGACCTTAGGTTTCGTTGATCTACTTTTTTTGTTTAAATTCTAAAATGTTATTTCTCTCTATTGACGAGCTAGAATTGTTAAATAGAAATATTATGGACTTGAAAATAAGCTGTGAATATGAATGCCTAATAAAACCTGGTCAGTTTAATAGATTACTCATTTTTGTACTTATCTGTTATTAATTAATTACCGAAAATATAAAAAAAAAACCCATTCATTATGGTAACATAATATCATATTAACTGTATTCGAAGTTTGAAAATACCGATCTTCTACAGGGTTTGCAGCATTCCATTTATAGGCATAGGGCCTGCCTTTATCGCTAGGAAGACACCGGTGCGTTTCGTTGGAGATCACAGAGCTCTCCTATTAGCGCCGAAGAAGGCCGCCGAGGGGGTTTTAGTGCGGCAAAAGTCCTACATAACCCGGTCCCACTCCCAGGGCACCGGGTACCTTTTGAAGGTTTCCTCCCCGTAAACAAAAAAAATAGGGCCTGTCTTTATCGTCTATTAAACACTATTTATAAATCAGAAAAATAATTAACGTACGAGAGAATTTCAATTTAATAGTTACTAATTTTCCCTCTTCTGATATCAAGCACCCAATATTTGCATAGTGATAAAGAAATCAAAGAGAATCGAGCTGCTCCCGTTCTCCGTATTAAGATTTGGGCTCCAATAAAAATTTTACGAACGTCATTTCGCGGATTCAATCGGCCATTTTATCATTTCGTTTTATAAAACGTTAAAATATAAAATTCAAATGGGCTCTTCAATACGCTTCATTTGCCGCGTAAATTTTCATAGCCAAGCAGTCTTAAAAGTCCATTCGTGACCATAATTCCACAAGTCCCACCGACCGACATCCGACCACAGTTTATTACGGAGACATGAATAAAGTATGTTTACGAAGCAAAACTTCTAAGGATAATTACTCAAAATTTTCAATTCAAGCATATATACGATTTTCATCAACAGTATATATTTCACAAGGAATATCTGTCTAAACTACAAATCTATCATGTTACTGAACTGGTCCGTACTACGTTTTACAAGACCATTGCATTATCCATCTCCACAAACAGTGCTGCCATCTCGTAAAGTTAATCGTATGTATAAGAACACACATGAAGATGAGAGGAGACCTTTAACATTTACCCCGCAAAATTACCATTTAGCGTATTACCGTTTAAACGTTTAACCATTTACCATTACCGTTTTACCGTTTATTAATATTCACTGACAACACAGGTTAAGCAGATTTATTAAATTTGCAATTATTACATATATATTTATATTTACTATTTACAGCACCACACAATGGTATTTAAGATGGACTTATATTAATAACATTCTTTGCCTGTCTACCTTTAGATTATGCTGTAAAACAGTGAAATGTATGAACCATATTACAAACTGAAGCAAGAATATTACTAGATGCGATAAACATTTTATTTACAGGTAATAAAAAAAAATTTCATTCGATAAAATTAATATTTGCTAGCCGATAATAAAATATTAAATATTACCCTTCCTTTCAGCCACTTCTAAATATAATTTTCGTCTTATCATTATGCTTTGGTGTAAAAAAAATATTACGTCATCATCAAATTCCCGATAAAGTTTTATTAACTTTCCGTTTTAAAACTCGAATGGAATCGAATGGGGAAGTGATTGTTATCGATTCTCGAAAATTGAATCCTATCAAATATTCAATTTTTGAGGTCCTACATCGACCTCATATTTGAGGTCTGAATATATTCTGAGTCCAGCCAAATGTCCAGCCGTTTGTATGTGTAAATAAATTTTTATCGTATAACATCTCGAGAACGAGTCAACCGATAGAAACTCACGTCGAGCCATTTTAAAAAACTCATCGACACTTCAGATTTTGTAGCTCCATAGATATTCAAAAAACAAAAAAAAACCCTTTTTTTTTATACATTTCGATAATTTTTAGCTTATTTTGTTAACATTAAATAAACAATTTCGCGTTTGTGAACATGACTGCTGCATTGATACTGGGTGCTAAAACACAAATTTCTTGACAACCTCGTATATAAACTAAACAAACATCAAATACATAGCTTAATTCATAATCATCATCGGCATTTCTGTCTCCTGCTGGATATAAATCTTGCGTGATGAACCCCATCGCACCCTGTCCTCGACTTACCACATCCAGAGTCAGCCTGGAATCTTTCAGACTTATTCCATCTCGCCAAAGTACTTTGGTATAGTCACCTGTCAAAACCTGTCAAAAAGGTCATGAAGCACGAAAGCTTTATCCACTTTTCTAACCGTAACAACTGAGATTAAGTAGTCTTAACACTAAAATAATACTGAAATTGTATGTCGATCGTCAAATTTTATCATTCGTCAATGAATTGACCTGTTTCTCTAGTGACCGTTACTTCAGACCCGATAATTGGTTCACATCTTGCTAAAGATAAACATTTCTATGAGAAGCAAGAACACTTAATCTGCTAATTGATTATTATGACGAAAACAGGCGTTACTTTTGTCATCAAAGTGCCGTATGGGAATATCTTCTGAAACCTTACAATTCTATAATTAATAAAGGCAGTAACTGAAATATATAACGATGTACTGAATTATTATTACACCGTAATAATCGACGAATAATTATATAGAATCATTGAGTCATTCGCTCACAGCACCAGCCACCATTAAGATGGTATCCAAATTCCAATCTCCTGTAAATCAGATGTAACTGGGAGCGCTAATTACCTATTCGATGTGGCGCAGTTCAAGATAAAAGTTTGCCCATCAAGCTTAGCGCTAATTAGCTGGTGTAAGGATTTGTTCGATTGAACGCGATACTCAATATACATACATATGCTTAGAAATTGAACATTTCCTAAGACACGCCAGTTTTATTTTATCTTTAGATGTCTTATGTATATTTTAGGTTTAGTATTTAATTTTATAATAACATAGTATTTGATTTTTTGATTTATTATGTAAATATAACTTAATGATTTTATAAGACATGACGACTTTAGCTTTTTATTGATAAATTTGCCTACCGACTTCCTCGGTAAAACACGTGTAAGTATCTATAGACAAGACTTCCAACCATCCTATATGAGCCGTGTTTTGTGCGAATAAAGATTATTATTATTACTATTGCATTTGACGATAATAAAAAAGTAAAACCTGAGCAGTAAATATATCTTAGAAAGATATACTTACCATAGATTACATTCATTTACTCACTATTTCACTCATTATTTCACAAATTCGTTGATATACCTATTCCTTTAGCATTCGTTAATCATTCATTCCACGTTGAATTATTTGTTCATTTGCCATTATTATTATGTTATCCCGCCAGTTCTCCTACGGGGTAGGCTGACGTGCTTCTTTCACATTCATCACTCTCCACTCTCTTCTTCATATTCTAGCATCTCTCTCGAACCATCGGGGCACATCTTTTCTCATTTTTACATCTATATTCTCTTCCAGGCAATGCATTTTCCTCACCTTTGACAATATTATTTATTATATTAATGTCGATATTTCCTGAAATATTAAATATATATATATTGATGCGTTTCAATCAACAATAAATTATCGAAGTCAATAAAGTACATTCGGTTTCACCGGTTAGTTTTTTTTTTAATTATGCCTGTCTGTATACAACAATATAGTCAAAACGAACAAAGGCGTCAGCATAACGCCGATAATGGCGTAACTACGATAATTTATCTTCTTAGTTTTTTTCATATACTAAGGTATGAAACGCCTCAAATAATAAGCGTAATGAAGTAATTACCATTAACGCTTTATCTTCTTTCAATTATACTACTGATTGATTAAATCGGTTAGCGCGCGAATAGATTAGATAAAATTGGGCATATGCAACAGACAATTAATTACCAGTGTTACTACTCAACATGATAAAAAAATATTTAAAAATCAACGTTCGCTTAACGATTTTGTGTTAAAAATTTATTATATCAGTTATATAATATCGTGTAAATAATGTTGATGATGTGTTTAATTATTGCGCGCGAGATAAGCGTGGTTTATTGAAAAAGTTGTTCGCTCGCGAATTAGATTAGTTCCCAAGTTGCACAATAATTTAGATTGAGCCGTGATTCGGAACGCACGCTATACCGCGGGCCACAGATAATAAATAACACGAACTGGCTTACGAATAAGTTTTAATTTCAGAGTTTTTATACATACCTATATAACACATTATATGAGTTTATTTTTGTATGAATTCTACTTCGACATACCGGAACTATACGTTCCGTAATACCTAGGATTTGAACAATGGACCTGTTCAGTTCCATTGTTCAATAAGTATATATATTCAACATTACTTGTGAATTATTAAGTATGTTTAAATACTTAAAATAGGTACACTATTTCGGTTGTAACAAAAAATAAATTTTATAAGGTATACAAATAATTTAAGGCAATCTGCACTTGTAGATGACAAAATAGATAACATAAATAAAATCACTCTTCGTTGTACCATTGTTCATTTATTCCACACCAGTTATCAAATTGAATAACACATGCCAGTAGCGTTCGTTAACCGCAGAAATAATTACTGTAGCAATTGACAACGCAATGGGACAGAGAATGAAATAGAAGATCAAAGTATCATCATTACCATCGTCAGCACACCTCAGTCCACTACTGGACATATGTAGGTTTGCCCCAATGAATGCCAATGAAATCAAAAGAATAAAACGCATTAATATCAGATCCAGTACATTCATATATCTATGTAATGCCAGTGAAGTTGTTCTCAGCTAATAGCTTAACACGTTGTAACGACTTGTTTAATGAATTAAAGTCGAATTTACGGCTACAGCATCTCGCGTACTCTGCACAGGCTTGCGGTGCGGAGATAACTTGTGGCTCACTTATCTATAACTGAGCTACTCGTATACGGAAAATATTTTTAATACTGACAGTATAAAGGTGACAGTAGATTAAATTGATGTCATCCGATGACATTAGTTCAGACATAATTAGGATTAATTCGCACTACAGCAGAGCTGAAGCGTCACGTCAGTTTTACTATAATAACATATTAATAAATGTCGTCAATTATTAAATCGAACAAAATGTATAATTGTATGGTCAATATTTTGTATACAAATTTGCACGTTAGGTAATGGAAATAGGAATCAAAATGATATTAAATAAAATTAAATATATCTCACTACGCGTGTCTTCGACTTTGTCATAGTGGGAATGGAGCCTTATTGTGGTGTACAGCTGTTGAATAATGTCGATGGAAGATGTGAATTCCAAAGATGCAGTGTATTTCTAAACATACGCTGTTGAAAATGGTTTTGCTGTTACAATTAATACCAACCGGTTTTAATTGTTTCTATTGAGAAACAAACCTGCGTTTACTGGATTATTCAGCCACAGGAACATATTGGAAAGAATATAATTATGTAATTATCCATAGAAGTTGCGCGTTCCTTAATTGTATAAGATATAATAGGAGATAATTAATATGGACTGCACAATTCCGATCAACTCTATTGTATGTTCTATAGTATTTCATACTAGTAATATTTTAAGTGTCGAATAAATTCTACATCGCGCAGCCACCACAAGGTATGGAGGCCCCGAAATGTATTGAAAAGCCCGTTTGTGTAAATGTATATATTGGTAACATAACACCTTCATCGATTCATGACGTTTTCAGTTAAATACCATCATGAGTTGATGAAGGTGTAATGAAACTTTTTTTATTTTATTACATAACTGAATCTGTTATGTCCTTCCACATATTTTCTTCTTTTAGTCCTTCTTTTAATACGCTTAGATATGAAAATAGCCAGTAAACGAAAATATCAGTACAATAGCTACGTAGCCACGTATATCACGGTGATGGGAGAATTATGCCATAATAGGACGTATAACATTATAGGGGAATCTTGGAATCTCCGCTGTCCACCTCTTCGGGGACATACAGGCGTGGTGTTGTTTTTGTTAATTATTTATAATCATTACATTTTAAATTATTACGCCATCTGATGGTCTTTTTGGTGCAACATCCAAGATAAGGAATTTAAATATGAGGTGTTTTTTTAAAAACGAAATCTAATTGTAAGATAATCAGTGTATACTTTTTATTAAATCGCTTTGTTACAACTAAAGACAGAGATTTTCCATTTTCCCTGTATACTCGTAAGGTTTTATTAATTTATTAAAAATCTTAGGACATAGGTATATTGAAAGAAAAACATAAAATAAAATGCCAATTTATTAAAACAGCTAATTATACAAAAATAGCAACAACATATACAAAAATAATATATTACATATTAATTTTCAAATAAACATAAGCGTAGCGACATCTAGCGGTTCCGTTGTGAACAAAATATTTACAGTACGAAGTATTTTTAAATTCCTAACAGATAATGTACTACTCTAGCAGTGTATGTCAATAAATGAATTACAATAAATTAAAATACATTAGAACCTCAAAGCTATTGTTTATGACGTGAAATAATTTATTGTAAAAAAAAAATTCATGACAATTATAAATTAAATTACATAAATTTGATACAAGGCATACCACATACTAGACACCAAGTACATTTTATTACAATGTTTTGCACGTACAGCGACAATAGCACCAAATTTTTATTAAGTAATATTGTAAGCGAAGCGTAACTTTATTTATTTTAAATCATATACCATTTCAATAGTAAATTACCACAGACCACTGAAGTTAAATACAGTTTCCAACAAGAAGTCCAGAAGTATTCTCTGTCACGCTGATCCACGGCACAGTGATAAAGCTATAGGTTGTGACTTATCCCTATAGAGTATTACTTTTAAGGAACCCCAAACCGTTCTAAGCCCCAAAAGTAAGACGGATATATTAACAGTCACTGTAATGTCCCCGCCCCCCCTCCATTCACACACACACACACACACCACTTGCATATTCCCTCAACCACACACACATACCTACTATCCTTTACTACCTAAACTCCGAATACCGCCGCAGGGCCATCAATATACACAATCCCACAACCACATATATATAAAGTTTTCACACGTATTGTAGGTACTTATTCCACAGCTGACCATAAAACAAATTCTCACTCAATAATATTCTTTTAATTTAATTATTGAATATATTGTATCTCATTCTATTCTTAATTATTTACGAAAGAAATAAACAAAAGCTTAATGATATTATATGATATTGAGCGGTAATAAATAATTCACCTATTCTATTGTTTGACGTAAGCGTAACTGGTGAAACTACACTGCTGTGCTTATCCCTACAGATTACAGGCGTGAAGTTACGTTTTAAATTAATTGTGATGTGTAACATCACGCTAATGTCACTCGTTGTTTTTGCATCTTTTGGGCCAGGAACTGCTGCTCGGGCGAGAGTGGTTCTCCTCTGAATCTCTTGTATCTATAACAAACGGAACTATTTTATAACAACGACAATTATAATAACTTTCAGCAGGTCAAATCTTTAAGGATAGAGATATTTGACACTCCATAATCTCTGTCTGCCCCATGTGACTCCATCTAATGGGTAGCAAAGATCCACACTAAAATATACTTCGCATACCTGGATAAAGCTTATCCCCTTTTCATTGGGTTGTTTCTAGGTTATATTTGCTCTGGGACTTGGACATAACTTACATTGTATCGTAGAAGAGTCTCTGCTCCTGGGACAGCGAAGGCTTGGTCTCCTCCAGGGCGCTCTCTATGTCCTCCTGGTAGACGATCACAGATTCCATGCTTTTCTCTTCGTTGTTTACCTACGAAATAAGTAAATCTATATATTCAAATATGATAGACAGGTGGGATATGCATGTTATAATATTAATTTTATTTCAATTTGATTAATCTGGGAACCATATTATTAATTGAAAATTAAAATATCCTTGTCAAACCCACGGAAAATACTGATTTTTCAAATGAAATTTCGAATCAAACACTAAACAAACACTCATGTGTGTCATAGAAATATTTGATTTGGATGAGAATTAAACCCACAACCTCTGACCGCAGGGCTATTGGGTTAGAGAAGGACTTGTTAAATTTTACATACTAGCTGTCTTTCGAGGCGGCCCAGCTGCGCAGTGATGAGCAGCGATTTGAGGTCCGCGGGCGAGAACCCGTCTGTTTTCTCCGCCAGCGCCTGCAGGTCCACACTCTCGTCTATTGTGACATTCTTGGCTATTGTCTTAAGCACCTCGTAGCGTTCGTGCTGCGGGTAAAGAACAAAATTCATTAATCACCATCCTTATTGCATCCGTACAAAAAAAGTGTGACGAAAAGAATGAAAGAAGAAATAAAGTGGTAATGATAACTGGCTTTCTGGATTGTGTTCTCTGTTTATTCTGTAACGAATTGGGTGTGATGATGCATAATTGTAATGATTTGTCACGTTTTTACTAATTTTATTTAAATATGTGTATTGGAATGTAATATAATTCTATTTTACAATTGAAATGGAAAATTAATATTTGGCTTTTAATAGTTTCTTTGATTAGTCAAACAGAAATTCATATTAACATTAATAATAATATTATTACACGTTTTGGTATATTTCCACATAAGAGCAAATGATTTCAAAGAAGGACTATTTTATGAAAGTCTGGGCGAAGATCAGTTTCATATATTAAACATCTACCATATGGTAACATAAGAGGCTTTAACACGATATATTTGACTGTCTCGTTGGGCGAGTGGTTGCGAACGCGACTGCCGATCTTGGAGGTCCTAGGTTAAAATCCCGGGTACAATTGGATATTCCTAATTTAGATTTTCTAGTAGTGACTCGGAGTCTGGAATCGTGCCCGGGGTGTACGGCAATAGGCTCACCGCCTATTCCACGGGACTTAAACGTAACTGGTGAAGCTTGGGGGCGTACTACACTCCTCCGTCTAACCCTTCGGGGATTACGGGCGTGGCGAAGGAGGTGAGAAATTGCAAAGAATACAAGAGAATGAATAAATATTGTTAGATGGTTAGGTCAGCGAGTGTGAGGTGGGTGCGGGTGGGTGCGGGTGGGTGCGGGTGGGTGCGGGTCGGTACGGCGGCGGGCAGGCGGCACAGCAGGTGGCGCTGCAGGCGGCCGGCGCGCAGCAGCGCGGGGTCGAGCAGGTCGGGGCGCGCCGTGGCGGCCAGCACGGGCCCGCGCGCGCCGCCCTCCGCGCCGTCCAGCCGCGCCAGCAGCTGCGTCACCACGCGGTCCGTCACGCCCGTCGAGTCGTGCCCGCGCCTGCGCACCGCCACGAGTATTGTCGTCTCCGCGACCTCCGCTACCGCTGTCCTCTATCATCTATCATGTATCCGTCTATCTGGCCCGTATTACCATCGGGAGACTGAATGTCCACTGCTAGACGTAGGTCTCCCCTAGTGAGACGACGAGACAACGGTTTCCATCGCACATGTTACAAACAACATGTTTAACATTAAATATGTCCTTGGTCGAGTCACGTGACCGAATCACGTGGTCGAACTTGATTATTAGTAACAATTCATTTAAAATAATAAAAATAAATTCAACATAATCGCATTATTTAATACTTCTAATAAAAAGTAGGCAACCACCAAACTTGATATATCCGTATGAAGAGATTTAAAGAGATATAAAATATTTTACACTTAACACTCTCTGCCTACCCCATAATACAACAGTTATATAGATATTTCACTTACTTGGGGGCAAGACTGTCGAACTCGTCGAAAAACAGTATACACGGCCTCATCATATCAGCCCTGTTGGCAACAGAACAATTAACATGAAACTATAAAATATTGAGGGCACTTCAAAAACTTCAAAAGAAATTATTATAATTTTTTTTTTATTTCAATTTTATTTTATTTTAATTATTTTGTTTTTTCTATTTATTTTATTTATTTTTATTTTATTTATTAAAATTTTATTGTTATAGAAACAAACTTGTTATAACAATTTATACTTTATAGTGTATGTAAAACAAACATAATTGCCTCGTTGGTCGAGTCGTAGTAAGCGCGACTGCCGATCAGAAGGTCCTGGGTTCAAATTCCGGGTCGGGTACTATAGGATTTTTCTAATTTAGAATTTCTAATAGTGACTCGGAGTCTGGATAAGTGCCCGGTATATGGCAACAGGCTCACCACCTATTCCATGGGACTCAAACGTAACTGGTGTAACGTGGGAGTGTACTACACTCTCCTATCTACCCCATTCGGGTATTACAGGCGTGATGTTACGTTTAAAACGAACACATAACCACGAAATTTTCATTAACTCCATATCCAATTAACATTTATAATCGAATTTGTCTTATTACTTTGATTCTCTGGCAGTAGAATAAAAAATGTGGCTGGCTTCACTGATCGAGCTCGGGTCAGCAAATATTAGAAGTTACTTGAGTTTGCCTATTATGGTACCAAAAACTTAGAACATGTAATTTTACTATCAAATCTTTCGTGAGTATTTATACACATGATTAAGTCTCCGTCATAATAAGCAGTGTATCGCCTAGTGGTTAAGCATTCAGCCTCTCGTTCCGAGGGTACTGGGTTCAATTCCATGGCGCGCATCTCTTTACATGCGTTCTTAAGTTTAAATATCACTTGCTAACGATGAAGGAAAACGTCGTAAGGAACCCTGCACAGCTTAGAATTTATAAAAAAAAAAAATTCTAAGGTGTGTGAAGTCTGCCAACTCGCACTTGGTCAGCGTGGCAGACTTTAGCCATAACCCTCTCAATATGAGAGGAGACCCATATTCCAACAGTGGAATGACAAATGGGTCGATTAAGTCTCCGTCAGTCAGTCTCCGTCGCGACATCGCTGCAAGCGGCGGGAGCTCATGAGGAAGGACCTCGTACAGGTCCGAAACTAGTCAGGCCATCACGAAAAACTTACGTGAGTTAAGCCGGTACAGTTTCAATCAAGTATATGTATGTATTTTTATAAAACAAACCCAATATGGCATAGTGAGGGACACTTAAGTTTTGAATCCTAGACCATCTTAATGGAATTGCTGACTTAACTACTAGTCTATAACTAAAAATATCATTCAATCAATTACCAAGACAACTGCTTACTTGTCAAAGATATCTCTAACAGCTTTCTCGCTCTGCCCTATGTACTTGGAGAGCAGCTCAGGACCCTTGACCACCAGCAGCTTCATGTTGGTGAGCTTGGCGAGGCAGGAGCCGATGTGGGACTTGCCGGTGCCGGGCGGCCCGTACAGCAGCACACCACACGACTGCGACGGGAATAACGCTGGGTACTGGAAAAAGATTTTATATTGGCAGCTGGGTACTGAGGTAATGGTTTGTTCAGTCATGAATGAATGAGATGTTGGTTGACGGCGACAAATGTATACATATATATATAAAATTTAATAAAAATATTATATCTTTTTATATTTATTATTTTGATTAATTTATTTATGATTCATGACTAGTCTGATTTATTAATGATTATGGGTGACGTCGACAGATTTATAAATATGTACGAAGTTAAATAAAATATATGTATGTGGCTGAAATGAACAGTGCATGCATATAACTTGCGGAAGTTACCTAACCACCTCGCTATGAAGACATAGTAGGGACGTTCGGGATGTATAAAAAGCATTTGTTTAAAGGTTTTTTTTCATATTTTTACATTTATATCAATTTGAAAATATCACACGCGAGTATAACGATAGGTAGTAAATATTGCTAAGCTCAGTAAGGTGACATGCAGAGAAGGTAATTTCTCGCAAGTGCCATGTTGATTTCTGCGTTTTGTATGTACTTTGCGTTTATCACAAATATCATTTTACGAATACATTCATACACATCTTCACGACATCTCCCTTACGGGGTAGGCAGAGAGCATGGAGTGCCATATATGTATGTATCTCTATCCATGCAGATCTGCCGCGCTTGTTTTATATTCATCATGTCTTCATACACGTACGCCGGCGACCTCGAACTTCCAGAAGTCAGAACTTCTCGAAGTCAGAACTTGGCCTATTTAGTCAAAATAGATGAGACTTAGGCACTTAATAAGCTAATTATAATTACCATGATAGGCCAAAACAGGCATTCGGTAAGCTCCCGCTTGACGTCGTCCATGCCTCCCACGGGGCCCCAGATGTTGAAGGCATCGGCCTTCTCCTTGTCCTTGGTCACGTCCTGCACCAGACGTGGCTTCGGTTCTTCGGGATTTGATTCTGAAAATAGAATAAATTAAACCTAATATAATACCTGTAATCCCCGAAGGAGTAGGCGGAGGAGTGTACTGCACTTCTACATTTCACCAGTCACGTTCCACCATGCAATAGGGGGTGAACCTATTGCCATCATAGATATATCCAGACTTCAAACCACTACTAGAATTTTTTTCTAGAAACTCTAAGTTACAAATCCCATTAAATTACCCGGTTTAATCTCCTCATGCTGACAGAAGACCCATGTCCAGCAGGAACGGTAAATAGATCGGATTGAAAAAGAACTCTAGTATCAGAGATCTGAGATCGCAACGAACGCGACGACCATATTTGGAAACAACACTTACTTTTCTTTTTCACCGCCTTGAATATCTTCCGATTGAGGTAGTCCACGATCTCCCTAACATTGCAGCCAGCTGTGTCCATGGCCAACTTGACCACATCGTCGTCCTCGATGAGGAAGGTCTCTTTGATCTTGTCGTTGAGCAGATGCTTGAACAACTCTTCCCTCTCGTCCTTCGTTATTGAAAGAAAGACATTATTTGATAACAAAACAAAGGCATTATATTTTTAAGGCAAGAACAGTATGTTTTCATTACATAAAATTTGCCAACTAGCAAGAATTGCTGTCAATAGTTGTGCCAATGTTCAGTCTACGATACACAATTATTTTTTATTTATTTAAAACAATAAATAGAAAAAAAATCAAACAATAGAGATGTTTTTAGTTTTTTTTTTTTTGGAGTCTATCTTTCCAATTGTCAAAATTGTTGTTAATTTTTAACATACGTTTTCTCAAAGATACAATAGAAAATTATAATTCGTTTTTTTTTTTTATAAAAAAAATTCAAGCAGATAGAAAATTTCGTCCCTGTCTCTTTTACTCTCAGGTATTTTTATACGTAGGTACATTTTCTCATGTTAGATTATAAATACTCTATTAAATTATAAATAAAATGCAAGCCCATAAAAAAATTCATCCCCTTTATTTTATAACCCTTAAAACTGTGCTTATATTAACTAACGTGATTAAGCTCCTTTATATCAAAGTGCGCTGTGAACATCGGCTTTCCGTTGAATTGCCTCAGGACAGGATGCAGGGATTTCATGCTGAGTGACGTCAACAGTACACACACACCCGCACACGTCTGAAGCATATGTTTTATTGCTACCGCCAGCCTGGGGAGTAAATGATATTGATTACCAAAAAATTAAAGTAGAACCCAGTATGTGAGCTATTTGATCAACGTAGATGAGTCTTTGGCTCCTTCATCACCTGAATCAATCAACATTCACTCTTAGTTTTATTATTATTATTATTATTATACATTCACACCAGCTCCCTCACGGAGTTTTCTAGATCTACATTTCATCCATTCATTCATTCACTTTTCGACTGTTATAGACTACTGGATAACAATAAATTGTTTTAAATAAAGCATAGTTTTTACGTAGAACCCTTTTTTGGAAAAAAAAATGAACAAAATACCTTTGAAAGTAAGCTATGTCCTGTGGCGAAGCACCCTCCATATTGGGAGGCACTAGCGCATCAAGGTCGTCACATATGAGCACAGCGGGGCTGTGCTCCTGGCACATCAGTATAGCTTTGCCCAGCACTTCGGGGATGTCTTTGCGGCCCTTCAGCGATCTGCAGTGCAGGATGTGCGACCACACGGTTAACTCTTTCTGCACTATGTGGCAAAGGGCAGATTTGCCCGTACCGCTATTTCCTGGAAACAATTTTTTGTAAACCATTATTTTATTCGATAATTTAGAAAACTGTTGATTTAATATTTTTAATAGATATTAAATACTAACGGTCGATATAATAGAGTATTCTGTGTAGCTTAAAACAAATAAAATCTGTTTAAATTTATTTTACGTCTCAGAAACAGAAATTCGGTCATTTTGAAAAAAACCACCTTCCTTCTTTTACAAAAAGTTTTAAAATTAAATGTGGCAGCATTAAACACATTACTGCTGTTACAAATAATGTTATGTAGTAATTTTTATATTTACCTGTAACCAAAACATTGCTTTTGATCTCTGAAACACCTTTGAAGTTGGCCTCTCTGTGTATTTCAAAATAAATATGAGATACCACATTCTGAACTAGTTTCTGCACTGATTTCATGGCTCTACAATAATTTCTGTAATCATACTCTAAGTTGGGGATTGACGGTTTTGGAAGCGTTAGATCTGTATCACTCAAACATTTTGCAGCAACAGTGCAATGTCTGAACGACTCAGAATTGAGCATTGCGTACTTAAATTTCTCTGGTTTGAGCTTGAATTGCAAAAATCCACTGCTTATCAACAAATTCTGCTTAACCATTCCATCGTTGATAAGGAACTGTTTGCCAGAATGTGTGTTCTCAACAACACATTTCTTGAACTTCTCAATCACATCAATTTCTGATTGAGTTTTTTCTGAATATGTCACAATATCGATATGATCTGGAGGTTCTAATTTATCACCTATTATCTCAAATATAATTTTCGTTCCATTCTCAATATTAATTATCACATTCAGTGCTTTAGGTATCAATACTGTTGGGATATTCTTTGTGTACAGCTCACGACACAAACTCCTAAATACAACATTGTCCACAGGTACTATTTCGACACATAAGCCATCTATTTGCGTGTTCACTACATCAATGTCATCATCTTCTTTGTTTTCATGTAATTCGAACGGAATATGTTTCATAGTAGCCAATATAACTGTAGACTTTTTAAATTTCTCATCTAAAAAGTCTTCATGTACAAAAACAATGTATGGATGTATAAGGTTCCTTTTTCCGTCACTGTCTATTGGCAGTGCCCTTAAAACGATCTTCTCTGGCACCCTCATGTATGATTTGAGAAGACCGCTGTTGATCATCCCTATGTTATTAAACTGGTTGTCACTTTCATTTTGTACATGAGGTAAGCTACTTTGCAAGCTGCTATGAAAACTATTAAAAGCATCAACTTTAACTACAATTCTGCTGTGATTCACTAAAATGCCCGTTTTCTTCGGTGTGAAAACAATTGGCATAGATGTTGAAATCCAAACAACAGCCTTTTGATTAGCTACCACTAGTCTTAGCTGATCTAAAATCCGAATTTGCAAAACATCAACATTATTTTCCTGCAATTAAAAAAAAACTTGGTACAATCTATTCATGTTTTAAAAACATTGAAAATCATAACTATTACATATAGGTGAAACAAGAATACAATAAAGAAAGAAAATATCTTCAACTGATATATAATAAAATGGTCTATAATAATTGTCTATGAAATCTTAATATTTTCATTTTTATAAACTTTTCACTCAATTAAAAGGGCCATACATTAAAACTCTGAACATTTTCTTAACCATATGATATTGGATACATTTGAGTACATTCTAACAACTCGAATATTTAGTAAGTAGGACCCCCCCAACTACATATAATTAATTTCATACTAACAAAGACATGTTCATATTTGTAACTTAATAATATTGTTATTTTATATATCTTTCATCTTATTAATATATGTACATACCAAAATCTCCTGATCAGCAGGACTATCAGTGTCAATGTACAGCTCATCTAGCACCTTGACATCTCCATAAGGTGCCACAAAAATGTCTGCATTCTCCTCCAGCCCCACCAGTCTGCTATAAACTGGATTACATGCTAGGTGGCCTTCAAGGACATTGCTAGTGTATACTACCCAAAGTAGTATTGCCTTGTCTTTGCTTAGAACTTGGATGCATTGTGACTGAAATGAATTATGTATCCTTTTTGTTATATGATAGACCAGTGTTTATCCATGATCTCGCCTGATGGAAAGCATGTATGTATCCTAAGATGGAACACACTTGCATAGGAAGTCTCTATTCACCAGCATTATTTTTGTCTACCTATTCTATGTCTTACATTTGCATATGAAGAAATTCTCACAACTTAGATAAACCCAGACCTTGATCTATTACATGCTCTATTGAGTTTGTAAGAGACCCAAGCCACCCTGAAGACAAACAATGAGATTTCATAGTAAATATCAATGATTTTGACTTATAGTTATTAGCAATAATATACTTCATCATTTTTAGGATTAAATAATCCTAATTCCATTTCTAATTTTAGAAGGATTCAATAGCCAAACATATTACATATCCTAAAATCATAGAAAAAGTATGTTTATTAATTGCTCTTTATAACATAGATACTAACACCCAATCTATTTTTTAAAACGATGAACGATACCCTTTATGCATTGTCAAATGGACCGTTTATAATTTGTATACAGTTAATATCGTCACTCCACCTACCTGGAGGCTGTCCCACACTACATTTGCCAAGTCACAATCTCCACTCCAGACCACTGGGTGGAGTGACGATATACACAAAGTGGTCTGGCAGTGATTGGATGCAAAGAGCTGAAGATCGAATTCAGTAGTGTACCATTGGAGAGGCCTATATCCAGCAGTGGATGGGAGTAGGCTGATGATGATGATAATGATGATAATACAGTTAAGCCTCACACTTTAAAATGCACCATGCACACTTTTTTAAATTGAGCATGCATATTGTAAATCAACTCCGCTTTAATTAAAACATGTTTTATCATTTTCCCAATAAAAATAGTATATGCATGCCAAGTGTAATGTAAAATAAGACTAAAAAATTCAATTGTGACTAAAAATGTAACATGACATCAATCCCCGAAGGGCTAGGCAAAGGAGTGTAGTACACTCCCATGTCTCACCAGTTTGATGGTCCTAGATTTTCATATTTCTTCCTGTAATTTTATTGCTAAGCAGTGAATCGTCTTAGTGAATGATATACATTTGTAACCAATCTGAAGCTGAACCTCTGTTTTAACAGATAATATTTTCTATGAGATTGGACTATGACATATGGATAGAAAAGTACCATCAATATGATTATGATATTCACTAAGTATTATGTATATTGCTAAATATTGCTACTTTATGATGACGAAATAGAAGACAATAGGTCAAGTACAAGTAATAAGAAAATAAAGGTATTAAGGTAAGTAATTCAATAATGAAACAAAAGGTTTGATTTGAAAGGAATGCAGCTATCACTTGACTTATGTTAAGTAATGAGGCTTGCAAGTATAATATAAATAATCTTTATATCTGTGAAACGGAACTTCACACCTGTTGTCCCCGAAGGGGTATGCAAAGCAGTGTAATACACTTCCACTTTTTAACAGTTACATTTAAGTCCTATGGTGAACCTTTTGCTATACACCAGGCACAAATCCAGACTCCGAGTCGACTCCTGATCGCCAGTTGCACTTGCGACCACTTGACCAACAAGGCAGTCTATATCCATGACTGCCCCATTAGTCTGGTGGTTGAGAGTGTGAATGTTTATCAAGATGCCCTGAATTTGATTCCCTAGTCACTAGTCAGGTACTACTAGGGTTTTTTCTAACAAGAAATTCCTAATGGTTGCTCAGAGTCTGAATTTGTGCCTGGTGTATTGCAATAAGCTCACCCCCTATTCCATAGTGGGATATAAATTTAACTAGTGAAATGTGGGAATGTGCTACGCTAATCTGCCTATTTTTTCAGTAATAACAGGAGTGATGTTACATTTGTTACATTTATTTCATCATCATCATCATCATCATCAGCCTGCTCCCGTCCACTGCTGGACATAGGCCTCTCCAATGGCACGCC